>UCOM01001821.1:0-34600 GCA_900474385.1 Ormyrus pomaceus
ATAGATTTATTTCAAATAACTTAAAAATGATCAGAGGTCGACTGCCTTTGGCAAGAAAAAGTCACATTAGAAGCTTTCTACTGCGGACGGCAACCCCAGTCAAGTAGTTAATTTCGGAACGTTCCGTAATTCAACATAATTTTTATACAATTCGGAACACTCTGAAATCGGGCGCCCGAGTTTCGGAATGCGTCCAAAAAATATGCTTGCAAAGGTGAAATTTTATGTGAATGGACTCAAGTATGGCTATTGAAGTCCTTTAGCCTATAAGACTCCGTGGCGCAACGGTAGCGCGTCTGACTCCAGATCAGAAGGTTGCGTGTTCAAATCACGTCGGGGTCACACCATTATTTTTTTTTTTAAATTACAAAATAATTTTTTTTAAATATCTTACAGGAAGATATAATTTTACAATTAACTAATAGTACATCATGTACACGTGAGGTAATTTTCTACAAATTTTTCTCTGTAGTTGACGCTTTCATGCTGGGCATTCCGGACGCTTCTCTGCATGGTGATCGTTAATTCTTTAGTTTCATAATTTTACAACAAACGAGTTTAATATTAAATAACTGATTAAATAACAGCATGTAATTAAAAGTCAATTAAATGTTAAAGATAATCTGATTATTAATTTAGTGATTATAAATTCTTTAAAATGAAAACTTTAATAAACATAACCTAAAATTATTTTGTGAAAATATCGTAATATTCTTTTATCTATTTCTTTAATTGCAGGCGATGAATATTTTTATGTAAATAAGTAAAGCCGAAGATTCGGACAACAATTTAAAGTCAAACAAAAACTCTACTGCTGTGGCAAATCAAAACAATCAAACCATGGTGGACACAGATATGTATGAGGTTGTAATTATTAATTTTTATGCTAACTAAACGTTTATCTTATAACTTCAAAATATTATTAACATTCATTATATTTTTAGACAATAATTACATTTGAGGAAAATGAATCCTTACAAAGATCATCCGAAAAAGATGCTGAAAATTTTTATGATACTTGTGCTCAAATCCGTAAAAATATGGGCCTAATAGCAAAATTTAAAGCTAGTAATGACGCAAATGTAAGAAATCTAGATAGATCTATGATAAAAATATTGGTCTATAAATAATGTTTTAAATTCATTTATGTTTTATTAATATTTTTAGGCAAAGGATCAAATCAGAGAATTACAAATCGAAACTGCCTTGGCATTTATGGAATTAAAGAAACTTAATCGAATGGAAAAATTTAGAACTAAGTTTTCTCGTGATTCTCTAACCACAGCTAAATCAAATGTAGATAATCGACATTTACAATTGCAAAATTTATTATATGAAGTAATACACCTAAAGAAAGAAGTAATGAAATGTCTTCAGTTCAAGTAAGAACATTTATTTATTTTTATACATTATAAACTCATTTAGATAAATTTAAAAAAATTTTGTTTCATTTTAGGTCCAAAGATGAAAATATCCAATTAGTTTCAGAAGAAGAATTCTATAAAGAAGCACCGGAGTCAATCACTAGACCTGTAAGTTGACATTTGAACTCGTTGATTAATAATTTAGTAAAATTAATAATTTACTGAATTGAAAATTAATTTTAGGAAATTACTAAAAATGATCCTCACCAAAGAAGATTAGCTCGACTTGAGTGGGAACTTACACAAAGGAAACAATTAGCAGTGTTATGTGATAATCTTAGTGAGAGTAAGAAATCTGTAGCTACAAGCATTGAATCAAAACAGTCACGTTTAGATAATCTTGCACCTCAATTAAGAGGGATTTTAGAGGTAATTTTTTTACTTAAAATTTACTTTTAAGAAATTGATATTTTTTCATGTAGATGAAGAATAATTTCTAGTTATTTATTAAATAGAAATAAAAATTTTAATCAATCAATATATATATTTTAGGCAAGCAAACCATTACAAGAAAGTCTTGGCCTCCCCTTAGATAAACTTAAACTAGAACACGAAAAAGCTGCATTATTAGCTCCCCCATTATACATTCTTTACGCAAAAGCATCAGCATTTAGAGATGCTTGTGGTAAGTGTTTTGTTTAATAATTAAAAATTGTTCTATAGTATTTTAAACACATTTAAATTTTTTAATGTCATTTCCAGATTCTACTTTACTTGTAGCAGTAGAAGGTGACGAGGAAGAAGCTAAGCGAACTTCCAACCAAGAAGGTACTCAAGAATCAGACTCTGAAAATGAGGGACAGTCTGAAAATGTCCCAGAAGAACCTCCGGTACATAAAAAAAGACATCATAGAATATCAAAAGAAGCAAGGCAAGAAGAAAAGAAACTTCGATTACTTCAGAAACACCCTCTTAGTGTTAAAATTGTTGTTTCATTCAAAAGTAAGAATAAGTTAATTATTTATCTTGCAAAATTTTTGATGTATATAAATATTTTATTTTTTAGATGATACAAAACTTAAGTTGCAGTTTTATTATTTAACTGTATTGAAAGTAGTTAGTGTTGAATCAGATTTATTAACTGTAAATTTAGGAGGCATAAGTGTTGGGTAAGATTTCTTCTATATTCTTTATTTTGAATAATCTAGTTACGTGAAAAATCGCTCTTAGTAGTTAATTTGATTTTATTGCAATTCACAGAGACATGTTAGCTTCTGAATCTGTATTACGTGAGTTGTACCCTGGAGATATAGGCCTGGAAAGTCCAAATCCTGCAAATATTTATCAATTAGCAAGACAAAAACTTGGAGCTTTTTCATCCCTTGGTTTGGGTAATCCATACAGATGGGCGCAAAGAATGGCAGGTTTACATTTTGTACCTATTGACGCCCGTGAGCAAAAAGTAATTATTCTAACATTTATTATTACGTAATATTATAAGAAAAATTTACGTTACTAATTTCAAAAATATTTGTAGAGCGTTATTCAGAATAACGTCCAAGACAGCGTTGAAAGCGTTTTAAGAGAGATCAAAAAACGAGTTAAGGCAAGATTAGAATTATGCGCGGAAATACGTCAATTAGAATCCGGTAATTTACCTATCTTCGCAGAATCAAGTGAACCACTACCACAGAAGATAGCCACAACACTACATAAATTTATTATTTCATCTTGGAAGAACTATTGCATGGTATTTAATTATCCAGAGTCTACACATCTTGATTTTGTATCTTCTTCCGATATATTTTATGAAGCTATTTTACGACGTGGAAGCAGTAAGTTTTCATATTTAATACATTAAAAGTAAAATCGAAATTTTTTTTTAAATATACATTATTTATAAATAAATTTCAACTAATTTTTACATTATTTATAAGCTAATCGAACTAATACTGACTATATTTAATTTATAGGTGAATTAGTAGCATTTATCGCAATAAAACCAGATTACCCCAAAGTTACGTCAGTATTCCGGATAAATTTTAGTTCTAATACACCTACTGGTGTTGATATTCTTCGTGATATCGAACGAGAAGTTAATGTTATGTGGGAGAAACCACCTACGTTATCGGCTCAACTACAACGGCTACGATCTTGCTTTGACATTTATTTAGAAACAGAGGGTTTGGTACCCCGTGAAAAAATATTCTTCCATCCCGTCCGAGGCAGAACTCGAACTCGCCCCTACAAATACGTGGAAATAGGCGGCGGTATTTTTACTCATCGTTAAGATCTTATTAATAGTACCATTTAATAGAATGGTAATACTATTGAATAAAATGTAAAGTGCACTACTTTTTTAAATTAAACAAATATTTTTTTTATCGATTTAGTCGAGCTTTACTGCTTGAAGTAATGTAACAGTGAATTGCACATTGCAGTTTGTTTAAGTTTTCGTCCGCACGACGGATAATCATCTAGTGTACATGTATATGTTTATACATTCTTTTAAGAAATAAACTCTTGTATTCTTTTTTCCTAAAAAAATTGGTAAAGATGTTAAGGAAATTTATGAATCCGTAAGAATTCACGAATTTTTTTTATACTTACTTATCAATATATATTTTTATCAAACTATAAATTGATTCGAAAATATACTCTTTGTTTTATCTTTAAATTCAGATGAAAATCCTTGCATTAATTATTTAAACTCTAGTACGTGGTCGAATGGTTGGCATTCTTGAAACACTTATTAAATAACTTTTTAAAGAGTGTTTTAAACGATTATTTTCTTCAAGAAGCATATGACGTTCTTGTTTTAAAAAAATATTTTCTTCTTTTATACAATATAAATGGTCCCGAAAACCTTCTATTTTTTTAAGAAAACCCAATGTTTCATCACTAGGCTTCGATATTTCTTTAGGTGTTTCTAAATTTTTAAGAGAATACTTTTTTACTTTCACGGAAATTGGTTCCATATCTGAGCATAGTTTTCCCATTGTTTTAATTTCTAAAACTTTGTCAAGAATTCGTTCTAAATCCTGTTGAAAAAAAAAAAATGATTTTTAAACTCAAGTTTGGATTTAAATTTTCGTATACTATTTTATTAATATGCATGGTGTTCGAAATGTTCGGGAGCCCCTCCCCTTATTTTTGAAAGTAAGAACTTTAAAGGAAAATGTCCAATACAAAAATAAGTTTCAAGGTCAAATCCAAGGTCAATCGGGTACTGGCCCTTGATGGCCTCGACAACTTTTACCGGTCATTTTTCTCATATTTTACAATCCTGACGAGATAGTAGGCTAAAAAGTTCGAAAGAGATATTTTATCTTTAGATAACCCCTCGGGTCAATTTAACCCTCTACAACTCTAATGCAGAATCCAGGGTGAAAACTAGGGGTTCTCATGTGAATAACTTAAGTTGACCTTCAAATGACTGAAAATTAAGGTCAATGTCGAGTTCATCCTACAAAATCGAACTACTTTTGTACTGGACATTTTCGTTCAAAGTCCTTACTTTCCAAGCTAAGGGTGGAGGTGAAATATTTCGGACACCCTATAAGTATATGAAACATTTACCGCCAGAACTTCACTGCTTAAAACACTTAATCTTTTTAACTGCACCGCATCTAGAGTTTGATTCATCTTCATTTCTTGCCTCATTTCCCAAACGCGCTTACTAAGTAATTCAGATTGCATTTGTAAATCTTCGATTGTTTCTTCTCTTTCCTGAGTTAAATTAATAAGATCTTTGCGCAAATTTTCCGCAGTCTCTCTTAGTTCTGCAAATATTTTTGGAAATTGTGCAGCTTCTGCTTGATGAGCATCGTCTTGTTCTTTCAAATATTCATATTGCTTTCGTTTACTCTCTGTTGAATTTTCGTACGAAGTAATGACGTCATTTATTTCCTGCCATAAATTTTCCATTTTAGGATAAATTTCGCGTTTTAATTGGCTAATTGATTCTTCTTTCTAAAAGAATCGCAGATTAGTTATACAATTTTTAAGTTTAATACATAAAAACTATAATTTTAGAGAACAATATCTTACAGTAAATATGACATTATAAACATTAACAGCATTCCTTGTTTTAATTTCATCTAATTCTGCTTCCAAACGTTTGTGTTTAGCAAAAATAATAGTTTTTAATTGCGTTATATATTCCTTCATTTTAATTTTGCGATTTCTTAGATCTGTAAGACCTATACTAGCGATTTTGTTCACAGTTTCTGTATGATGTTTGTACATGCAAGTCATCCTTTCCCTTCCCTTTTCTATAAAAAGTATAATTATTAGTAATATATCTTTATTCAAAACTTTATTTTTTGTATTGAATGAAATGAATCGAACAAGTACTGTTACAATTCTAAAATATGAGATTCTATTGAATACCAAAATGAGAATAAGATTATGTAAAATTATGCACATTAATGCATTACTTTGTCAGATTTTTTACCTATGATATCATCTACGACTATCATGTGAGCTTTCTGGAATCGCCGATGGTCAAGGTCCGATTCTACTAATTCATTGTATAAAATCTTTATAAACTCATCTTTTGTTCTTAACATTTCGTCGAAATCTTGTCTTAAGAATTCGACATTCTTTTTCAATTCCACACATTTTATTTGACGCAAACTGTTGCGCCATTGTTCGTTAAGCTTAGCAGTGTTTATTCGCGCAAAAGCTTCTTCGCGTTTTACTTTATTCTGAAATGTAAATTTAAAATTTTAGCAACATTTGAAGCGCTAAAAAAATGTATGCACATGCATTTTGTACTTATATTAGAAAATCAATAATTAATTCACACTTAACGCTTGAACAGTGTAAACTGAAATATTAGTGAAAAAATTAAACTTTGGTTTTCCGTTCGATTTAATAATAATCTTATTTTAATTATTTGTACTAACATTTACATTCTAATTTTAAAAGGATACAAATAATTCTTTTCTCTATAAGTAAAAAAATTATCTTCGTTTAAAATAAAAAGTTTCAAACTACTTTCATAAAAATAAATGCAGGTAAACATAATTATTATTATTAAGTATAATTTTTATTAATAAATGTAATATAATTTTGAATCACTAGTGTACCTTCGTAAAAGCAGCTATCAATTGCTGTTTTCGTCGTTTCGCTTCTAGTTCAACGTCGGCTCGATGTTGCAAATACCTTAGACGTTCCTCATCACTCATACGAGCGAGCTTAGATGCTTTTCCCTTTTTTTTCTTCGGTGGCATTTTGCAATTAGAGTTTCCGACGCAGAAAGCAAGATATTTTGATTTTTATATCAGATTTACGAAACACTTTGAATCAAGATATGCGTGTTTGATCAATATTTTTATTGTCATGGTTTTGTCTCGAGTCGCGTCAATGATAATGCATGCAAGAATAAGGTTTCGTCAAGGTTGCATCAGATTAAGAAAAGAAAACGTGTATTATTGTGATTTATTTTTTTTTTATTACTTAATAAAGTATTACAATTTTCAGTCAAACAGTGTCATTGGTTACAAAGCACTTAACACTAGTAATAGTGTTGTTTAAAACTAAATGAAGGAACGCATTTTAATGATAAAAACATCAATAATAATTAATAAAGAAGTTTTCATTTCTTTCAGATGTTTAAAAAAAATGGTAATTTTCTTAATTTTAAAAAATACACAGAACGATTAAAATTACTCTGAAAATCACTTATAAATGCATTATAAAATTAATTCATTAAAAATATATGTAGGCATTTTTTTCGTATGATATATAACTTTAAATTTTTATATAACAGCGTAATATTAGTATTTACTTACATAACTGTAATAAAATGACATATTTCTCTAAAATTTTAACTAATTTTTTGGTCTTCGTAAAAAATTGCAAGATGAAAATGAATAAAAAAAATACTGCCAATAATAACAAATATTTGTTAATGCTTTTAAAAAATCTAACAATAGGGCAAGGTATTTTTCAGGAACATAATTTTTACAATCTCACCCTAAATTATGTATACCCTGATATTTATACATTCTTATAATTGACAATCAGTTAGTCTTAAAATATATTTGGAATTTTAAATTTGATTTTTGATAATTACTTTTTAAATCTAAGACTAACTTTCAGACTTTTCTTTTCCGATAATACGAAATTTTGTCGACTTATAAAAAATTATTTACATGACCAGCATGTGTTCTTTTAACAATTTTTTTGTAGCGATATTCTGTCGTCAACAGTTAGTGGTCTTTCTTTTGTCGTGGGTATGAAACTTTGTGTGCGCCTTATTCTTTCTCCACTTCGAGGGGGTCTGGTTGTGACTAACTGTGATTCCAATAAAATTTGTGCCTCTTCTGCTCTTTTAACTTTTTCTCTTGCTGCTCTTAATTCAGAATCAAGATTTTCTTTTTCTGACTCTAATTGCTGAAGGCGCATTTCCGCATCTGAAAATTGATATTTCGTTTATAAATTCATAATATAAATAAATTAGAATTTATTATAAAGTATTTTACCTCTCAATTGTCGTTCATTATTTTGTTGTTTTAACTCAAATTCCATTCTTTTAAGTTTTTCTAGTTCTAGAAGTTCCTGCTGTTCTTGTTGCAATCGTTCCATTTGTTCTCTCTTTTCCCATTCTTCGCGCAAAACGCGGGCTTGCAAACTCCTCACTGTCAAAAAAATAACGTAAAATAATATAATAAATATGTTAGAAGTAATAAATATTTTCTCGTAATTACCTATTTCTTCATCTCTAAGAGCTTGCTTTTCTTCTTGTAAAAGTATTTCTAATTTTTGCTTGACATCTTCTAGCTCTTGAACTTTGGCACATTCTTCTTTTGAAATTGCTTCTAATTTTCTTGCTTGAATTTCAGCAGCAATCCTCGCTTGTCGCTCAAGTTGTAATTCTAATCGTGTTTCTTCTTTTTCTTGTTTAGTAGCCTTGAAAAATATACAAATAAATTTAGACCGTAATCTTTTTATTCAAAATTTACTCAATCAGTAACGTTATTAACTTTATTATTTCAAATAACAAACCTGTCGCGTCGATCTTCTCTGATTTGCTAAACTTCTTTGATAGCTAATCTTCTCTCCTGAATGCTGAACAGCAATTTGTAATGCTGATAGCCACTGCAATCTGCCTCTATGATCTTCAGCGACTAGTTCAATACATCTATGTTCTGGTGTACTTAAAATGAAGCGCCTATCTGGCTTCCCACCATTGCTTACTGCATCTGCCCAACAGTTTGTGTCTAATGCTATTATACCTGAAGCTTCCTTTTGTTGTGAGTCTTTGTAGTAAGCTAATTCTCCTGGTCTTAAAACGAACCAGAAATATTTAAGAGTCGGTAGAAGAAATCCTTTTTTATTTAAATATCCCTGAAAAATGAATGAATAAATATTGTACATTTTCTTTAAAAATAATCTTATTATTAGCCATAACAAACAATACCCACTTTTTTTATCACATCTTCTACATATGTTTGATATAAATCATCAATTGCTTCTGTCAATCCATCAATATCTATGGAACCTCCTCCACTGTATTTTGATTCTAAAACAGCTAAAAATGTTGGAAACCTATGGAAAAATACAAACATGTATTATTCAAACTATTATTACGAAAATATATGATTATAATTTTTTAATTCTAACATATTGAGACGCGAAATTCATTTTTACTTAAAAGTATATTTGGAAAACGAGATTTATAGTTTTTAATTTATTTCCGTTTCATTACGTAATAAAAACGTTTTTTTAAATAGTGGGACATTGAATACCTGAAAGTTCCAATTGCTGCTGACAAAGCAGAAAAATCTGTGGCATCCCAACATAAACCTAGTGATGTCACTAATTGTGAAGCAACTTGTGCTACTTCATCACTGTGCATAGTTACCTAAAATATTCAAATAAAATATTAATTTTCCAATCACTCATTTAAATAAAAATAAAAAAAGGCAATAAAAGATAAGCTAACATAAACTTACAAGATAAGAAGAATCCATAATATCAGATTCCATTTCAGCCAAAAGACAAAATATTCTAAACAGCTGATAAACACTGTTATCTTTAAAAATTGGATGAGGTCTATCTAAATATATTTTTTTACAAACAAGCCAACAAATATCATCTATGCCTTCTTCTAAAGACCGACATGTTTGAATTGGAGTTGCATCAGTCAATGATGAGAAAACCTAAACAAAAGTAAATAATAATTAGAATTGTTATTTTTTAAATTTTAATTTAATAAAAATCTATTTTAATAGAAAACTGACCTCTTTTTGTAAGTAATAAATATACTGCTCAAAAGTAAGAGTCTGTGTGCTTCGATAATGTTCTAATCCTTTCTCAACACTATAAAGATCCATCAAAGTTCCAATGTTTGCAGTCAACACCTATTAAAGAAAATATCAATTATTTAAGAAGCCATCAAAATTTAATGTTCTATAAAAAAACATCTTAAATCAAAAGTTTCTATTCCTGGAAGTTGCAAGTTTCCTTGAAAATCAAATAAAATCTCTCAGTGATCTTTTCATAAATCAACAATGGATTATTTAATTACTTATAATGAAAAGGATAAGTAAAAAAAGAAAGCAAACAATCCATCAACCAATAAAAGATAACGTTAAATTTTCCCATCCATCTTGCGCTCCCGCGAGTACTTCGAGAAAAAGGAAGCACAATTAGCTCGATTAATGCAGGAGCACAAAAGCCAGGGCCGCATAAATATGAATCATAAAAAGTCTGGCGGCATTCGGAAAAACTGGAGAAGGCGCGAGATGTAAGAAGAGCGCGCGGGAGGGGGAATGACTCACGCACGCCCGAAAATCCGAAGGACGGTCGACTTTTTTGGCGATTGCCGATTTTGAAAGACACTTTGCAAGCGGCTCACTTTAAGCTTGGACTTTGCGACGATCCCGGGCACGTCGTGCTGCAGTGCATGAAACGCATGCCAGATGCTGTTGGTGAGGTTCTTCAGGAGATGAGCCATTGCAGCCGGAGAGAAGTTGATGTCTCTCGCTGTAGCGAAGCAACAGGTGTTCGTTCACTCGGGCCGTTTATCGTGCAAGAGCTCCCCTGCGGTCTTCACTCACATCGTTCGGTCGGTCAGCTAATGCGGCTGCTCGAGAGATCGCACCATATAAACGACAAGAGACGGCCGAGTCGAGATATAGATTCGCGTTAGTGGGGAAGCCCGCGGTTTTTTAAATTTCTTCAAAAATCTGAGAAGTCTTCGATATCGCGGTCGTCGCTCCGACTGAATTAAAACGTCAGCAGAGCTTGTTTTTGTTTTCCTTGGGTATGTATACACATACATATATATATATCTGGACGAAAGGGCAAGTGTCGAAAAAGTAGGGGCAATCACGCATGCGCGTCACGGCCCATTCGCCTTAATTGTGTCCCTAATTTTGGAGCGGATCTTGAGATTTGGAAATGATGTGTTTACGAATGCCAAACACGCACGTGCGTGAACGGATTTATGCATACGTGACTCTAATGAATCAGCTGATGTATCACCAAAATTTTTAGTTTTTGTTGACAACTGAAATATCAAATTTTTTAGATTACGTAACTAATAATTTTTCATTAATTACGAAAATTATTCTCAAGTCGTTGATTGAAACTTTTCAAATCTTTGTTTTTTCTTAATCATTTTTTTTTAATTGAATATTCTCAAAGTATATTAATTCATTTATTTTTTCCAGTAACATAAAAATAAAATGCAGATGAATATTTTAAAGTAAAAAAATTGTTCATAATAAATATGAATTTTATTTAAAATAGCTTTACATAATAATTTAAAATTTTTCTTTCTTAACATTTTGAATTTAAAAAATAAATAAATACGATTTATTAATTATTAATTATAAAATTAAATAGGGGATTACAAAATTGTATTTCGGCTGTACTAAAGTGCGATTTGCCTGCCATCTGTAACACATTCAACACAGCTGGGCGTAGGTGTAATAGCAATAGTAAACAGTAAATACATTCGTAGGAAAGTGCATTTTCTGTTTTATCTGATTTTGTGTCACGCTGGGACTCGTAAACGTTTCGTTTACGCCGGCCGGGTATTTTTATTTGTAATTAATGCTATGAAGAGCAGTAAGTAAATTCTGGCTTTGGTAAATCGAAATTCAATTACATGGTAAAATGTCATTGAATAGATTTATGCATGAAAGAAACAGATACAGGGAGAAGCCAGATTTTAAACAACTTGCCATTTTGTACCCTGAATTTCGAAAAATTGCAATTACGGTGAGTAAAATTTCGCTTTATTTAAAGTTTTTATAATAGAATGCTTTTATAATTCATAAATTAAATTTACTTTTTTCATCATCTATATTAGGATATCGCAGGAAAAGTTAAAATAAATTTTAAAGATGAAGAGAGTTTAAGAGTTTTAACTAAAACACTTTTAAAACATGATTTTGACTTGGAAGTTGATATTCCACCACAAAAATTAGTACCTGCGCTTCCTCTGCGATTAAATTATATTCTTTGGATAGAAGATCTCTTACGACACAGTGGTGTTACTGATATGACATCAGTTCATGGAATAGATATAGGTGTCTACCATAAATATTTTAAATTAAAAAAATATTGTACATTTAACCCATGCACATTTAATTTAACTTCTTTTTATGCTTTAGGTACTGGGGCCATTTGTATTTATCCTCTAGTTTTTTGTAAAAATTTTAAAAGTAAAATGACATGCACTGACATAGATCCAACGAGTGTGAATTCAGCAAAAAAAATTATTGAAAATAATAATTTACAAGATCTTATAAAAGGTAATTTCATTATTTACATAATATTATTCATTAGTTTTCATTGTTTAAAAGAATTTATAAAATTAAAAGCAAATTTTAATTTCCAGAAATAAAAATAGTCAATAAAAATATATTTCTTATTCACAAAATAACTATTTAATAAATTTTTTTTCAGTAATTTTGGTTAAAAAAGAATCAATTCTGAAAGAAATAATGCAAGAAAATCAAGAGTACTCATTTGTAATGTGCAATCCACCATTTTTCGAAACTGATAGAGAATTAGGGAAAAAAACAAAACAAGAACCTCCTAGAAATGCTCCAACTGGTAATGAAAGTGAGCTAGCAGTTCAAGGAGGAGAAAGAGAATTTATTTTACGATTAATTGATGAAAGTCTTGAATATAAAGATAAAATTAAAATTTATACAACAATGTTTGGGCAAAAAAGCAGCTTATCTTTTTTGAGAAATGAATTAACAACCAAAGGAATACTAAATTTCACTTGGACAGAATTCTGCCAAGGCCATACTAAAAGGTAAAAGTATGTTTAAGCCAAAATTTTTAAATTTAAATCTCATAAATAATACTCTTTATACTAGTTCTAATTATTCTGCAGATGGGGAATTGCTTGGACACTTTTATCTAAAGATGAAGTTGATTTAACGTTGGCACCAGTTATAAGAACAAGAACAGAAATTTTAAAATTAAAGAAAAATAAATCAATGGAAATAATTTTCCCTGCTAGAGAAAACTTAAATTGTCTAGATGAAATTGTTTCAGCTTTAAAAAAGTGGATTACTGAATTAAAAGTATCTATTTTTATTATTTTAGTTAAAATAAGTTTATGTAGATATAATTTGTAAAATAATTATAATTTACAGATTAAAATGAAAGAAATACAATTAACTGAACCAGATGAAGAATATAATTGTTGGGCTTGTCAATTAATAGGATACACTGATACATGGTCTCATGCAAGAAGAAAACGACGTTTAGCTATGCGCCAAGAAGCTTCTAAAAAGCCCCATTTAGATTCTTTCAATGAATCTGCAGGTGATGTACACAATTCGCAAAGCAGTGAGAAATTACAATCTGATAATTTACAATCAGATCAAACTGAATCAACAGAAATTGAAGATAATGCTACTCAAAATAGTGATCCGTTATTAGTTTGTACTCTTCTTGTAGGAGAAAAAAGTAAAGATTGTAGTGATGAAGACAGTAGTGAAGAAGAAGAGGAAAGTGATAAAAAAGTTCTTAGAATTTGCATGATCTTTGAGAGTGGGTATGGCGGCAAATTAAGTTTAGAAACTCTTCGACAATATTTAATAAATAAATTAAATATTCGAGAATATGTCCAAAAACAGAAACCAAACACACCAAAGAAAAAGAAGAAAAAAAGAAAAAAGAGTAAAAAAAGTTAAAAAAGATTAGGCGTTAAAAATTTTTTAATTAATTAATTTGTATACTTGTAAACTCAAAGATGTAATAAATTTTTTTCTATAAAATGATTTATTCAACGTGGTGATTTTTTTACCAAATTACATAACAGATGATATATGTAAATTAGGTATTTAACTTTATTTATAAGTAATCCTTATAGGCTAATATCTTTGTATGGTACAATTTCGCTAACAAGTGCAATACAATGTTTGATATAACAAACATAGAAAGAAAACAGCGATGACTGATGGATACACTCTTTAAAATAAGTCGTTTATTTGATACGTTTCATCGATCAGTACTGAAGTATTCACTATAAAGTAACTCTTATTGTGATAACTATAAAAATTAATAATGATTACTGAAGCGCAATGAATAATTGACAAAATTTAAACTACTTTCAACAATTTTAACGTAGCTTTAACAAATAATTGCGCTACGTTTGTTTTGAATTCAACAGTCTCTGATCGACAGGTAGATTACTAATTCTATTTTCTTTCAGGCCGCTTACATTTGATTAGTTTAGATTAACGCCTGACGTCGATTCCGATTATATTTGCAGTCAATTCATAATTTTGACTCGTTCATTTTTATATTTTAACAAAGCGTGCATAAAAAGAAGATTAACGTTTTGGTAACAATAATCTTATCAGTTCTACAGCTACCTACAATACGTTGCTTAATTCTAAATTTGAACACTACTTTAACAGAAGTCGGAAGTAACGTTATGCGTTATTATTTGGTTTTCTTAAAAAAAAAAAAAACGTTTTAACGAGCTACCTATATCACTTTATTGTATTATTTCATTCAAATTTAATATTATTTTCAAAAAATAGAAAAAACCTATGCAGAATCAAATGTTTTCTACGAAATCACAAAAAATAATGATTAGCGTTAACTGAAAGAACTACCCTAGCTCCAGAAATCAGGAACAAAAATATATTGAAAGTCCTTTTTACCACGCGTACGATAAATTCAACTGGCAGATGAAGGAAGCACTTTTGGTGTTATTCTACATCGATAAGGTATTGCATAGTATATTCGTGATTAGACACTTTTCTTTGTATTGCAAATTAAAGCTCAAACGCTAATGTTCGATTCATTTGCGCAAGAACGTTTGTGATATTAGCTAAGTAGATGCACGTTTTGTAACGATGTAAAAGATAACGACATAAAGTTCATGATGCGTATCTTATATTAATTTTCGAAAATGATTCTCACTACCAGTACGTTTTTTCAATGCAAGAGGGTATTTTTGGTCATTAAACGATTGCGGTTTTCTTACTCATAGGTGCAGTCTTTTTCGCGTAATATTGTTTTCAATATTACTAAGAGTTTGAGTATGCTTGGTGAATCTTTTTGTAAATTGAGTAGTTTTAATCGCTTAAGATTCTGCTTTAATGTCGTACGTGTATAATATCCTCTTTGCTATAATGCAAATGAAAAATAAAAAAAAAGATATGAGAACGGAATAAAAGCTTGCGAAACAATTCTATTCGCAGTCATTTACACCGGGATATAAGAACTATTCATACGAATCACACGAGTTTCATTTGTTCGGCCGTAAAGAAAAACCTACTTATAAAATTTTTTTCAGTTTATTAGTCCGCGAATAAGAGTGCAGTTTCATGAAGGCTTGATAAAAACTTTCATAGCACCTTTAGATACAAAATTATCATTAAAGGTTGCGAATGTATCGAGAACTGAACACCGATTTAACTTTTTTCCGTAAAATTAATCGGTAATTTTATAATCTCGATGGATTTGTAAAGTTCTGGCTAGTAAATAAAAGCAATAACAAATAAAACAACGAAGTATTTTATTCGCATGATTCGCATTTACTTTCAGAATTAAAAATTCTAAATTCAAAAAGAACTGTTTAAAGTTACATGTAAAAAAATTCTATTAAATCGCATTTTAATTAACTTTAATCTGCAAGTCATACTTCGATGATTTCAGTATAAATTTTAACCTTTATAAGAAAATTATATTTTAAAGCTTTTTCAATAATCAATAATTAAAAATATTACATTAGAAGAATTTCTAGCCAGATAAAAAATAAAACAATTTATTGTAAATATTACCATTCGCACCTTCTCAAAATTCATTCCTTTAAACCTCTTTCATTCGTAGCGTGGCACTTATAGATTCTTCAACATTCGTCGTCAATAACAAATTGTATTTATGTATGCATTGAAAGCCGATACATGTAGAACTTTCAATTTGTTCGTCGCTTTCAAAGACTATTCTCCTTTTCGCGGTCGAACACTTATTTGTTGCTTTCCCTTTTTTATCAATAACTATACGTCAGGGAATATGCAAATTTTTTTAATAGGTACAAAGTTATTAAAACTATTATCCTGAAAATTTTTGCTTCTTTTTTACATTTTTAAATCACTAAGTACCACACGCGAATTTAAATGTTTGATACTAAATGAGATTTTTACTTATATTTAAGTAAATTGGATTTTATTTTAAAATATTGTTTAAATTAACTTTCTTTTAACTAAAAATTCATAGTTATTAAATCATAAAAATTTTTTTGTAAAGATAAGTTTGATAACTTTATACCAATTAAAGCGCATGAAAGTTCAAAACTGGAGACCCACGCAAGCTCCCTATTACAAAGACTAGGATGTATGTTTATTAAAAACCGTAATAAAAATGACGCCGGCACGCATACGCGCAGGGATAGAGAGCTCAGCTCTCAGTAGCTACGGAAGGCTCCTTTTTCGGCTCATCACCGTTCATAACCGCCTTAACTGACGAGTTTGCGGCGTTTTCAACTTCAAGAGCGGTAACCGTTGCCTTTGGTTGGCGCTTTGCAATTTCTGCCTTGAAGTTTTCGATGTCCTGTTGACTGATTTGTACGAAAATTATGCCGTTGATGACGTTGAGCATGTCAAGAACAGAACCCATACTAGGAGGCTGAATTTGAATAGGAGGTAGGCTAACTCCCGTCTTGCCGGTATAAATTTCGTTCATTTTCTTCTGGAGAACAACGGCTTGCTGGGTAAGATGACGTAAACAGTCACTGCTCTCCTGTGTTTTTTCGTGGTCTTCACCGAGTTGCTGCTTGTAAATGGCATAAGTTTCTTTTTCGTTGTTGAGTGCTGCCCGGAAATCTCCCATGCAAGACTGAGTTCGAGCTACAAGATGATAGGAGACAGCAACTTTGAGCGAGCGAGGACCATGGTAACGAAGGTTTAAGGCGAGTGCGTGTTCCAGGAAGCGGAGGGAGAGTTCGTATTCGCCAACCGCATGCAAAATTAAGGAGATATTGCTCTGCAAAATCGACATAAAACAATGTTAAATTACTTCTTGAAATGAAATTACCATGCTGAAAAAATGATTTTTATTATGCAGAACTTACATCTAACAGGGCTACTTCAGGATGATCTTCACCGCATACAAGTAATGCAAGATATCTGGCTCTGTATAACAGTCTCAATGATGCAGAAACTTGACCATTGGCAAACGAGTATAAGGCCAAATGAATCTATTAAGATATTTAAATTGTTTAAATGTTATGTTTAATTTACGAGTTCCGAATTTTAACAAGTACTTACGTATTCAGTGATTGTGTAAGGATGATCAATGCCGTTGACTCGCTCTGACATGAGAACGGCTTTTTGTTGTGTCGCGAGAGCTTCTCCGTGATCTCCCATAATATAATTCAGTCTCGCTAGCATGCGGAGACACTGCGCAATTTCAGGATGCATGGCACCATAAACATTGTTTAACAAATTAAGAGCTTCATTAATAAGTTCGTATCCGTCTTTTAAGTATCCTTGTTGAATTTTATTTTGGCCAGTTGTGTAGAAGTTATAGGCATCACTTGCCTGCAGAATAAAACACTTTTTAATCTAAGTCATACTTTTTAAGGCAAAAAAAATAAAATAAATTTACCCTTGGATTAATATGCTTAACGACTGGGAAAATGTTCAAAATATCTTCTTCAAAGAACGTAGCTCGATTCTTATTTTCAAAATTATATTCGCGTAACAAAATTTGAATACCCGTTTTAATACAGAACGCTCGTAAAAGCGAAATCTTCTGTAAATGGAAGTGATCGATAGTCGTGTCCAGAGACTCTGGCGTTGGGCATTCCCAGTCGAAGTAGCTTTTCAAATCCGCTTTGATTTGTTGCCAAAGTGTTTTAGATGTCAAGGAGGCCCACTCTACTTCGGATTGTTGAGGTCCATTATTTCTGCCCTTTCTCTTGTTGCGGCGTTTAGCTGTTTTACTTTGCAACTCTTCCAAATTCTGTTGTGGATGAATAACTTGTGCCGACGACAGGAAACAGTTTAAGAAATGACTAATGGCAGCGGAGAGGCTCATTAATTCGGCACCCTGAAATTTATTTAAATATGAAGTTTAAAAAAATTTTAAAAATGTATCGTACCAATTTTTTTTTTTTTTTCATTTTTAATAATATATACCTGCATGTAAGTCGTGAAAATGTGTTTAGCTGATCTAAGAATTAATTCAGATACAGCAATTCTATGGAGGTACTGTAACTGAGGAACTGCTCCCAGCATAGTTCCGAGTTTACCAAGATATCGAACATTAATTCCTCTTCCATGCAATGCTTCTACTAAAGTACTGCCATCCATGGCAGCTGGAGTATGATCCAAACATTCGCGAATCTATTTATAATACAGAAGTACAGTAAGTATAGATTTTTAAAAGTAGCAACGCTTTAGAAAACATTAAATAATTTTTCAATAACTACTTACAAAAGTAGGAAGTTGGACGGTTAGTAAGAAATCTGCAGCATCTTTAACGAGCTGTCTTTGTTTTTTCAAAGCTGGACCATTTGGATCAGGGTGGCGTACGCCTGGTGAGAACACGTCTGGGTTAAATTTAACATCAAATTCCGTTTCACGCAAGCTTCCGACTGCTGCTGCTGCTCTTTGAACGATTTCTTTTGTACTTTCTTCCACTAAACAAAAAAAAAATCGATTCAATTATTAATAGATTAATAATTACATGACATCAGTTTTAAAATAAATATTTACATTCTTGTTTTTCCCCGCCTGTAATTGAGTCAGTGATACTTTCAACAATTTTTTTAGCCTCATCAGCTTCAATTGAAGATTGAGTAGAATCTTCTTTGTTACTATCAACAGTTTCTTCTTTTTTTTCTTCCTGATATTTAACAAAAATTCAAAAAATATTAGTTTTTATAAAAAAATAAATAATGAAATTAACAAATTTTTCTGTGTTGAAAATTCTCAATTCTTACTTTTGGACAAACTTCTTTTTCTTTTTGAGTTCGCTTAGCTAACGTGAGTTGTTGCAAATGCACAGCAGCATGCTTGATAAATTGAACATATCTTGCTTCTACGAATGAATCAATTAATTCTTGTCGAAGGCAAGCTAATTTGTGCTTATGTTCAACTGGGAAACCAAGAGCTCGGGCTTCTTTACTTAATTCAACACCTTCAACTAAAATCAATTAAGTAAAATTAAATAAAGATTTTTTTAGCGTCAAAAACAACATTAAAATAAGAAATTAACATTACGTTTTAAGAAGTTTACATCAGGTGGTGACGTTCGCAACAAATCCAAAACATAATGACGAGAATCATTGCCAATGATTCCTTTGCACTCAACGCTACTGCACAGCTCAATTTCTTCACCTGCTTCATTAATGATTTTGTGCGGAAGAATTTTGAGTTGTTGACCAGCTTTGTTCAGCTAAATTTTAAATAATTGATAATTTAATAAATCATCTTTGTATTAAATTTTTATTTTAAATAGTATATTTACCAATTCCAAATATTTTGGATGACTAAGAACTGTCTTTCCAAAATCAATTGAACCATAAACCACCGACTGTTCTTGTTCGCGTTCTAAAATTCCCGGAATAATGGATTGTGCAGTAACTCTATACCCTCTAAAATAAACATTTCATATATATGCATGTTTCAGCAACGCCATTATCGATAATATTTTAAAATATAAAAAATAAATTAAAAAGTTTGAAAAATTCTTCTCGATTTATAACTTTGGGATTAAAATTACCTATAATCTATAACAACAGTTCCAAGAGTGTATAAGCCAGGAAGGTCTACAGCTGCATACACCCTAACACCCTGGAGATCGTTACGAGGTGCTACAAAAGCAGCTGCATCCCCTCCAAGTTCTTTATAATGGTCGCGCACGTCGAAACCGAGCGAAAAGAATATATTATTCCAAATAAACATTTGCATTTTTGGTTCTTCTCCCGGATTGATAGCCATTACGTTGCCATCAATTACTGCTACTGCACCTCGAGTTGCTGCTGCAACGAAATCACTGTGCACCTAAAAAAATTAAATTGATATTTTCGATTAATTTTTAAGTAGTTATTAGTGAATATATTCAGTGGTTATTCATTAATGATTAATTAACGGTGATTGTTTTAAAATTAACATGTAATCTTTAGTAAGGTAGCGTTAATATTTGTACAATATTCTAAACTTTCCTAAGCATATTTTTGTCAGCTTTGAGTCTTAAATTGGTAAACCGATTTTGATTTTCCCATGCGGAACAAATGTAAAAATTAATATCTAAATGAGAAGTAAACAATTTTAAAATAAATTAAAATTTACCTTAAATATTGCTCTTTCTCTCAATAATCTTTCCGGAAGATTTTTCCGTGGTAACTCTCTTGTAGTCTGCAATTCTTCATTCCAGTCTCTAGTCTGACCAGGAATGTGCTCCTCATAGCCAAGTTTTGAAGAGAACGCTTAAAAAAAATTATTTTATAAGTTGCGTTAATTAATTTACTTACATAAAAATCAATTTAACTACTCTGTTCTTATAGATAATTCCAAACTGCAAATTGTATGAAGTACTTACTATCCTCGGCACGAATGGCATCGATCGTGTGTTCGATTTGCGGTGCGCTCCATGCGTACAGTTGATAAGGCGTAGCAACTCTCTCAAACGGATGTCGCTGGGTCCTACGTCGCTGCATCGCCGCGAATCCACGTTTGAATGCTGGACTCAGTTGATTCAGCAACTCAATAAGACTGTGGCATAGGTGACTCGGCGTTGCTGGCTTAGGGTTAAAATTTTCTTTGCTGGACTGATTGACAAAGAAACCTCGGGCGCATGCCGTTAAGTAGTACTGCTTCTCTTCTAGGGTAACCACGTGCAGGTACATGAGATCTCCGTGGAGCTTTCTGTAACCCGGAGGTGGATTCCAGCCTGACGTAGTTAAGACCTTGAAAAACAAAACATACATTTTTGTAAGTACATTTATTATTTCAGCGCAAATCTAAACCAAGTAATTCTCTTCACGCACCTTCAAACAAGGCGGGCACTTCTGTTCCTTAGCCTGAGGCTGCAGCGGCAGGAGCGGTCTGTCTTTGCACCCGGGTATAATGTAATCCGGGGGCGTGCAATCGACCGAGTCCGCCCTGGACTTCTTCTTCTCGAGGATGTCGCCGTTGGTGACGACGTTCAAGAACGAGAGGCTGCTGCACTCGACGCCGTTGTAGGCGTCGGCCGGGTCGACCGATTTCAGGAGATCGCGCACGTGTCTAACGTGGATTCGCGCCTCGCGCATCGTGTACGGCTCCTCGACGACTTTGATCACGGAGCCCTCCTTCAGGCCCTCGATGTTCTTCAGCTCGGCGAAGTTGTCCAGCGTGTTGCCGTCGAGCTGAAGCGAGAAGCAGGTCCGGTGGCACGTGTCCTCGCGATCCATCAGCAGCTGGTGGATCTCCTGCGAGAGACAGAGAGAAAACGGAAATGGTCATTATTGAGCCCCTTTTGTGGAGGAATGGCTTTTCGAATTTGAGCTTTTGAATGACAATGTGCTTGTCAAAATGTGTTTGTCAAAATCTTTCATTTTGTTCAGAATAACAAAAAGAAATGACGAAAATGGGCTATTTATAGCTCAAAAACTACTCTACTTAAATAACTACATGCGACATTTTTTTGAACTACGTCTACATTCCTCCATTTAAATAAGTATCTTTGAACTTCTATTATTCTCATTATTCTTTATACCTGAACGAGTTCCATGCTCGAGACTTGAATGTCGAAGGGTTCCGCTCCTGGACTGACGATTTTGACTGTGAAGCCCATGTCTTGAATGAAAACAACTTCTTGATCATTAGCGGCGTCTTTGTCTTTGTCCTTGTCACCTTCGGTCTCTTTCTCATCTTTGCTTTTCGACTCGTCTAATAAAGACTTATTTTTTTCCTTCTCGCCTTCCTTGGTGGCTTCGACCTCACCCTTCTCGAGGATATTTTCCACCGAGTTACTGCTCGCACTGCCAACTTGTTCTCCATTCTGTTTTGTTACTGGAACTAAAAGGTTTATTATTGTTAGAACGTTACGCGCAGCATTTTATTATTTTATTCAAATTAGAGCGGAAGTCTTTGTTGTGTTACTGCAGTTTTTACTTTCGACAAAATTTAAAAGTGTAACAAAGTTACTTGTTTTTCAGGCTTTTGAGTGCAGTACAATCACAATTGAAAATTTCTTAAAGAATGCGGTATTTTGAGTAAATGCTTAACCTTTTTCAACAAATATTTATTTATATACGCGTTTGTACTAGCTTTTATGGATAGTTTTTATTATTGTGAATGGTTAAAATTTACTACTTCTGCGGATTCTGTGGTAATAGAACATTTTATGAGACCTTAAAAGCAGGACATTGAAAATTATAGACTTACAAATGAATCGTGTAAAAAAATTTATAGCAATTCTTTTTCTTTTAAAAAATAAAAATGTTGATAAAAGTATCAATAAGTACTTTATGTAAATGTTACTTTTAAGTATTACACTCATTATCAAGCTAATTTTCAGTTGATAAAACTGCAATTAAACAGCTAAGTAGGTCTTTTAGCAGAAAAAGTTGTTAATTTCTACAATAGTTTCTACAATATAATAGTTAAAAATTTATAATAAATGTTACAAACATTTATTGCTTTTACAAAATGAACAGCACTAAAAATCAAATTAATTGATCCATGATTTCGTGATTTTTATTAGTCAATAAACTGGTAGCATGTATACACTCTGTATAGTAGCACGCAAAATCATAAGCAGACTTGAATATTCGGGTTTACGATTCTATCGCTCGGTGAAATTTTAATAAGCTAATTGGATGATTCTATTCGTTCAAGTAAATATAGCAGCGCAAGAAAATCTATTCCAGCTCAGCTTCAAGATCAAATAAAACCGAAATTTTTTTTTGTTTTTATTTTTATTTACTCGAAACAGTCGCATCGAACCTTACTAATAAAGACGGCTTTATCGACCTTAATGTACAACGCGAAACGTAAACCGTATAAAGAGCTTCCGCAATTTCCCGACACCCGAAACCCCCAAGTGCTCATTGCACAAGCTCGTCTCATCATAAACCATTCCTCTCTCGCAGGTCGCTCCTCGAAGTTCGGGCAAGGGCCGGCGAGCGTTCTCGCGCAATATCGAGTCGTCTTGACAGGAGAGACGAAAGAGCAAAAAAAAAATAGACATACTGCCCGCGGTGACGGAGAGAGAGAGAGAGAGTTGCGCACGCAGACTACGCGCGGATAAAAAGAGAGACGCTGCGGCGGCTGCTAACTGCACTTGCAGTCTCTCTCTCTCTCTTTCTTTTCCCCGTCGACGTCGGGGCGAGAGAGAGCTTATAAATAAACGGCAATGTAAATAGTGCGCACTCTCGGATGCCGGACTATTTCCATCGATCTTTATATACCTTCGCTTATAGGCATGGTGACATCCATCCGATAGGCGGCTCCGCGACCGGCCCGCTTCGCCGATGCCGATTTCTCTCGGCGAGGGAGGATTCGAGCCGCCGCCGTGCGCCCGGATCGGCGGAAATCTCAGGGTCGTGTCGCGGGAGTGTTGTGTTGATTCTCGGGATGGGGTTGGACTCTTGTCAAGGAATTTCTCATGCGGTCTTGGAGCGGCGCACCCGCTGCCCGAGCGCTTTGACTTTTTGACGAAGAATAACGGTTGAGGATGGAGATTTTTTGATAATTTTGTTTTTTGGTTTGCTTTTTAGCTTGTACAAGTAAATTTTTCTGAATAAATTTATGATCGTTTAAGGGGACTGCGGAGTGAAAATTGACGGTCGCGGTTCAGTGTGCATTTTTCGTTTGCATTTGCATTGGCATTTTCTACGGCGGGATGCTATTAGGTTAATAGTGTAGCTGCCGTCGTAAGAAAAGGAGAGGTAACGTAATGATTTATGCTGAAACAAAAATTTACGTTAAAGATAAACGTAGGCGAATGGGCTACACGTATAATGGCGAACCTCTCCGAAGTCCCTTTAAGTTCATTTGTGTTTGCCCACTTAGCATCAAGGATTTATTTCCATTTAATCTCTTACTTTTGTTAGTCATAGATAAATACTTATATGAATAATGGTTTCTAAAAAAAAAAACGTAACTCAATAATCTAATCGTCTTTTTTATTATCAAAAAATTGTTTAATGATCTTTGTTTGGCACTTATTTTAAGTATAATGACTTCATAAATTATTTAAATTGCATTCTTTAAGAGATTACCGCCAATTATTTAGAACTGTAAAGATTAAGTCAAAAGTTTTTCGCATCGTTAACATTGCACACAAACTAATGAATCCTTCTCAGTGCCCGCCGGTAATCCAGTAAGGAGTCTTCTCCGACCCACAAAACTCGCAACTCTCCATCAAAAGCGCCTTACTCGAAAGGACAGACAAAAACGAACAGTCTCAAAACGCGGACTATCGCAGTCTCCCCAAGGTCCTATGTAAATACTCGTCGCGATTCAAGAAAAAAAACTTTCACTGAGCGCATCTCTGTCCCTCGATATCTCCCGGCAACCCACCAAGATTTCCTCGCCTCGAACCCGCACGACTGATAATTGCCCGAAAAATACCAGCCGCTTATCTGGGAGCACACATTCGAAAATCCCGGGGAAATCGAGGGGGGAAAACGAGGAAAGCGATAAGAGCATATAAGATGTATCTCGGGTAGATCTACGAGCTGCTGACCCCGATAATCATCGACCGAGACATCGTTCAATAACAGAATCTTATATTAGACGAGTCGGTTCTTCAGCGCGCCGCTGGCCGTTGCAAAACAATATGCGAGAGAGAGAGAGAGAGAGAGAGAGAGAGACAGAGTGGTAAAGCGGCGGTATGCGCGAAAAAAAGTGTTCGAACGCGACTGGAGAGGAGAGCCGATAACCTCCACTATCTCTTTTCCTTTCTCCTTCTGGCATTGTCTTTCTCTGTCTCGGCTGGCAACCTTCTATTTATTAAGTGTATTTTTATGTGTCGCGCTCTCGGCTAATTGCCGCTGGGGTATTGTTCGTCTTAAGCGGAGTCGTTTACCGGCGAATCGTTTCGTTCTTTTAAAACGAGACTCAATTAGCATAATAGCATTTCAATGAGAACGAGAGAAAAAAAACGTACGTCCGAAAGGATACCGCGAAAATTAGTTTTTTTCTTAAAACCGACGACCGAAATTCTTTGAAAATCCGCAGCCTCCTTCTCGCCACCGCGTAAGAAGCAACGTCCGAATCATAAATCCTCCAGAAAAGTCATTAACCGGACGAGTGGAAGAGTCTGCCGCAGTAAACAAATCGATCAATCAATCGATCGCGCTCGCTCATCTCCGTTTCTCTCTCCGCCGGCGTCGTTCACTCGCTCGAAAGCTCCCAAGCGAAACGTAATATAATAATTCCCGCACGTGTGGCGACGACGATTTTCAAAGGGAGGAAGCGAGACGTCGGACGAGAGAGTGATTTTCGGCGGTAAAAGAAAGAGCGAGACAAAGAGGGAGAGGGAGGGGGGGGGGGAGAGGGCAAAAAGAGACATTCTCTCTCTCTCTCTCGGGTGCAAGTGAGCCGCACGTGTGGGGAAACCGTTGCGCGACGAGACCGCAGCTCGAGGAAAGGCGCAAATTAGATGCCGTCTCGGGAGGTCAAGGCGGCCGCACGCACATCGCGGTGCCTAATGAGGGTGAACGAACGTCGCTCGCCGCGGCGAATAATTAGAGGAGCGCGCGCACGCGACGCGGCTTTACAAACGGAAAGTGTGCAGACGCCGCCGCCGCCGCCGCCCGCCGCCGCGCGAGACTTTCGAGGCGATCGTCTGGAGCTTCTGATGTGTCTCCGTGGGTTTGCGAGAGAGACGTTCCGGGATCGTGTTTGACGATAGACTCGAGAGCGAGGGAATTGGATTGGGTTTCTGTTTTTGTTTTGTTCTCGTTGTGGGGAGAGATATTCGATTTAGAGTGGTATTAACTTGTTTGACGATTGCAAGATTGGTTAAGGATTTATGATATTCAGAAATTGCTTATGCGTTTCGAAGTAAATAGTTGTTTTTTTTTTTTTCGTTAAGCCTGCCGCGGAGTTAAAAATAAACCGAATCAGCTCCCGTAATAAGCTTGCAATATTTTTGCATATCATTACGCGCCGCGAGCAAATTATGGAGTAACACAAGAAGGCTCGAGCGGAAATATCGAATGAATTAACGTCTTCTTGCCGCTTTGCGCCGTCCATCTTTTCTATTTCACAATCCGGCAGAGCGATGTGAAGGAAAATTTTTTAGATAAATACACGACACTTACATAAAGTGTAATCTCGATTTTTTGTGAAAGAACTTCTTTTTTTCTCAGGCACAATATACAGACAAAATAAAAATTTTGATAAGCGCCGAGAAATTCATAAATTGTGAGGCAAACAACCTTCGAAATTTAAAAATTTTCAAATGAATATTTATTCGTAAATTTTGTATTAAAAGAATGGAGTAGATCCGGTAAAAGACTATAAAAAAAAACTATACTCAAGGACCTAAAATGAAAAATGCGCATTTCTACAGTTAATTTTCTGTTTATTTTAATTTCCATCAATCATTCCATTTTTAACAGCTACCGCTTTTTCTACCACTAAATCATCTTAAGAACATTTATTCGAAAAAAAAAAGAAAAAAAAATCTCTACAATATCTCAACTCGCACTCGCTTACAATATTCGTTCCGAAGTCGAGAGACCCGCCGCGCGTTTTTCCTCCCCCGATTTCGATCCGTCGGCGATCCTGCTCGCGCTTGTATTTCGCGGCGGCCACAGACACCGCCAGACGGCCGTCTCTTTTCGTTATCGATTGCCGCGTGGTGCGCCTCGTGTGCCTTCGGCCCTCCGCCGCGAGAGTGACTTCGCTCGCGTTGTCACGGGCACTCGAGACGCCGAACGACGTATATACCTGTGTAACGGGCGGGGGACTCGTATATTGGGAATAAAGTCGCTTATCTGTGCTCGTCGGAGTTTTGGGCATTTTTTTTTTCGTGAAGCGATGCGCTTTTATATACGCCGCTGGAATTTCGAGAGTTTCCTCTTTTTTTTTTCTTCGAACGAGCTCTCGCGCGGAGGTGTGCGCCGGTTATGCCACACGCATTAGCGCGGGACAGCTTTGCGCGCCGCAAGAAAGCTAGCGCCGACACGCTTTGTTTTACGAAGGCTTTTACAGGCGAGAAAAAGAAGAGAGAGAGAGAGAGAAAGGGAGACGGCATTATTTCACGTCTGCACTCTCGAGGTATCATTTTCGAGGCGCAACGCGGTGGAACTAGATTTATCGCGCGATTATTTATGGGCCGCTTCGACCGCGGGGCATATCGAGATTCACGTATTCAAATTAAATTCGAGATCGTCGTTTAAGCGCCTTTTAATTCGTACGATTTATAGTCGGCAACCCGTTACCGCGGCTGACAATTAAGCGGAGGTTCAAACCTATTATTCCGCGTTACGTATTATATTTTTATACCACTATTTTCCGTAAATAATCTAGAGTAAAACTTGTTGTCTTATCTCCTCGCTATGTACTATTTTCAACAAAGATACACACACGTTCCCGTCGCTCGTCAACATACATTCTTTTCCGAATGTCAACAGCAAAGTTTGCTTACCCAACGGCATCGGCAGAGCGTATACACGCGCAAATAAAATAAAAAAGAGCCTCTTCGAGCAGGGAGCACAACTCACGACTCTTGCGCAACGAGCCCGACGCTCTCTCTCTCTCTCTCTCTCTCCTCGATTTATCAATCTATCGGGCTCGGCGCAAGATTTCAGAAGGAACAAATTGAGACACTAAAGAGTCGAGTCGGGCCGATATAATTATTACGCTGGCACGTGCGCGGTTTCGGGCGCACACGGCGCGACACTCCCGGCGAGCTTTATTGCCGAAGCTCTCTCTCGCATTTCAATGGAGCGCTCGAGAGAGAGAGCTTCTTCGCGTCGAGACACATCTGCACGAGCCGTTAATTTTCTCGCTGTACTCGGGAAGGAAAAAGGAGGCGCCGCGCTACGAGCAAGTTTCGGAAGTGATTTCGCGGTCGAAAACGACGCTTGCTCACACAATTAGAAGGCTAACCTTAGGCGTTCGAAAGAGCTATTTCGGTGCACAGGTTCGGTCCGCAACTCGTTATCCGCGAGACAGTCGATACGCGCGTGTATACGTTTCTAGTCTCCGCGTCCGGTAAACTCGACGCCTCGCTCGCCGGGGCAGTAAGTAAACTTGAAATTAGAGCTCTCGACATTTGTTCGGTAAACAGGGGTCGAATTGAAAGCTGTGTGCAAAGACGCGGAGAGTGGGCTTTTTAGCGAGTTTGGATTGTGGAAGGTGTTTGGGTTAAAGTGCCTGCCGCAGGGTGTAGCTGTAGTCAAACGAAATTTCAACAGCCACCTGTTGGCTCGCGTTACATAGGCAGGTACACCGAGGACTCGCGGAGGGTATTGTTTTTTTTTTCAGCGCGCTTGAATATTTAAGGCCGGCGAAAAGACCGGCTTTAAAGACCGTAGAATTATCTAAAGATCACTCGCGATTTACCTCGTCGCTTATCTTTACCTCTCCTTAAAAAAATATATATATATGAATCTGATACAAATAAGTACTTTAGCCAACCCTCACCTCGTTCAACCGACTCCTTTCCGCAAAGCGACTGAACCGCGGAGCAATTAAGAGCAGCCGCGCGGACCGTCCGTTTTCCCGGTTATGTCACTCGCAATTGACGGCCTCGCGAGAGAGAGAGAGAGAGCGGTGGCCCGCTTAGAATATGAGGCCCCCGCGGCGAGAGAGAGAGCACGAAATGCGAGCAAGAGGCATATGATGCAATCGGCCGCGCCGAGCTCGAAACGTTACGCGCGCGCGGGAGAGCGATGCATTGATTTCTGGCCGTAAATTATTATATCCTCGGTTGTACGCGGGAAAATGCCGACGAGGACGACGACGAAGAGGCGGCGCCGCGACGAAGCACGTGGACGATTGCGAAGCGAGGTGGAATCGGGAGTTGCGCGGGTAGGAGGAGTTCGCGGTGCGTGCTGGATTGTTTTAGGATTGGTTAGGTTTACGGGGAGAATTGGTTTTTGATCGATTGGCGTGGAGTTTTGATACAAAGATTGCATTTTGATGGGAAGTAGGGATCGATCTCGGTAAATGTAACGAGCCGATGATTCAGTACGAAGTGAAAAAGCAACTTGTGCAGTACTTAAAGGATTGCAGAGAGTTGCGAGAATATGTGATAGATGTTGGTTATGTCATACCGACAGTAATTTTACTGTCATTTTATATAAGGAATTTTTTTCTATTTTACAAAGATTCAAGAGAAGCTTTTTAAAAAATTAAAACGTCGATATTCGAAGTACTAAATTCAGAAATTTAACTTTTACAGAGTTTGTAATGATACGTGCTATCAACAAATTATAAATATTCTCTTCCACGTGAATACCTTGGAGTTAATCATAAATGAAAGAATCCTTCGTAAAGGATTATTTCATGATATGAAATCAGTCAATAATGTCAATGTGGTGCAATGCAACCGCAACGCATTAAATACAAGAACATTATGCTGCACTTAAATGTCAGCTCATTTTTTGGCACCATTTTTAAGAATACATAAAATTTCTCACGAAGAATAAGTTTCTTTAAATAAAAAGAATTACTTAAACTTACAAATAAAAGCAGCTCACTTCCATATCAAAACTTTATTTCATCATTTTATTTTTACATAATATATATCGAAGAGCGCGTAAAGTCGAATATATAGAATACCTTATCAGAAATTCTAATCGTTCAAACCTATACAATCAAGCCATTGATCGCATTCAATTGTGCCTTCGATTAACATGCGAACCCAAAACTGATGCCGTTGAAAAAAAAAACAAAGAAAATCATGCGGTTCCCAGTCATCCCCCCCCCCATAAAAAGGCACCGACGAAAGTCAAGTTAAAGTGGAAAAAACGAATCTTCTGCTGCCGTCTTCTGCTAGACGTTGCTTCCCGGTGCTTGGCCGCGCGCTCCGCTCGCTCACATGACCCTCTCCCGTCTCTCTCGCTCTTAGCGGCTCGGATACGCACACACACACACACACACACACTCGCGTTACATAACCGGCGAGCGCGCGCGGAGCCGGGCCCCCCGGCCAGTTCCCGGCGCCGACGTCGCTGCGATTATCCCGGAGGGCCGATTTTGCCAACGACGAGCCGAGGAAATCGAGGCAGGGACCTCGTGGCCGTAGAGGCGATTCGCGCCTTACCGGCGGCGCGCTTTATCGACTTTTTCAAAGCGAGTTACGTAACTCCCGACGACTTTTGTACCCTTAACCTCTCCCGCCGTCCGTCCTCATTGTCCACTATTATTTTCAATGAGGGAATTTACCTTGGCTCGCGATTTAGCCGCGAGGCTCATGCAGGAGGGATGCTTTGTCGGATTGTCGACAGTAAGAGAGATGACGCGCGGATACTCACCGGGTTCCTCGGTAGTCCTGCCGTTGACCAACGGTTGCACCTTCTCGCTGCCCTGCGTCTCGTCCTGCGAAGCCTCGACCTGCGAGCCCAGTGCCATGCCTCCTCGTCGCTGTTCCCCCAAGTCGGTTTTATCAATCGATGGCTCTAAGCCTCACTCGCCGCCTCGTCCTCCTCGTAGTCCACGTTTTTCCGCCGAGAACTCGGGCACACGCGGTCACGACGATCGTTCCACCTTTTGCGGCCGTTATACGCGCGAGAGACTCGAGGTGTATCCTGGCGAGATGCGCGCTTTTCCTCCTGCACTCTTTCGCTCGCGGCCGCGTGTGTTATTACGAGAATCGTCGGACGGAGAATACGAGAGTGAGAGAGAGAGAGGAGAGGAGAGGAGCCAAGCGAGCCACGGTGTGCTTTTTCTCTCTCCCAGCGTGTAACCCTTTTTACCCTGACGATGTCTCCTCTGGCTCTGGCGCGCGCAAGTCTACTTCTGCGGCTGAGTTTCGCGGGGATAGATATAGAGAGACACACGGGGGAAGATGAAGAATAAAGAGGGAGAGAGAGAGAATTGCTGAGGAGAGAGCGCGCACCACGTGCCTGCCTAGGCTACTGCTGCGCCGTTTCTGGCCGCTTTTCCGTTGGGTCGGAGCGGAGGAGAAGACTTGCGAATTACCATTGGTCGGAGATTAGGATCGCCGGAGGCCCGCCGAGCATGCGTACTGCGTCGGAGCTTTAAATCTTATTTCAACCGAGCAGAATGCTTTATTTCGACTTTTCAGATTAAATAATTTATAGAGTTTACTCGTAAAAGTAATGACACAGCTTAAAATAAAAAGTGAGTGTTCTTAGTAAACTTACACACTTGTTGATGATTGCAAAAATAGGCTAACATTAGAATTTTATAGAGACATCGCTTTGAATATTTATAAATAATTTCACCCTCCGTTATTTCTTTTTGATTATACTTTTTGTACAAGGACTTATATTCCGTTTAAAGGAAATAGATAAATAAATAATTTTAAAATTATAGTATCGCATTGTTGCGTAACAAAAGAAACTATTTTTACATAATATACTACTAAACTTGCACACTTTTCGAACTATAATCCTGTTTTTTACTTATAGTCTATCTATTTAACTCCTGCGTACAATAAATAATACAAAACTTTTATTCTTGGTTTAAATCTAGTTCGTTAATTTTTTTATTTGGCAAATAAAATATTGATAACTTGATGCAACATAAAAATTTTTAATATATAATATTTTTAGTGCTTTATTGAACTTTTCTTAGTTTAAATAACTCGATTTTTCACAAAAAAATATTATATTTTGATTAAATTATTATTGAGTAATTATTATACATATTAATTTGCAAATATGAAGATATAATAGGTATAATTAAATATCCGCGCCTTTAATGTGATATTCGCACAGGCTTTTAAAATTGCCGACAATGCCGACAGGGAACTGATAGGGAACAGCAGGGGATATAACATAACCAAAAACTTCATTTTAAAGATTTGTAAGTAAATATATTAGAAAGTTTAATAATAATTGAAAAATTAATAAGCTATTTCCATTCATTTTTATATCTATGTATGTTAAAGAAAAGTTATTTGCCCTGGTTAAGTAAACATAAAATTAAATTCTAGAAATATAAATTCATTTTCGAGTATTAGAGGTTAAATTTGGGAATAATGTCAACTGGAGAAGAAAAACAACTTGAAATTAAGTCTGAACTTCGCGTAGGACCTGATCCAAATGCTGTTTATCCAATTAAGGTTCAATATTGTGGAAATTGTTCCCTTCCAATCGAGGTAAATTTTCATTTATAAAGTTTTATTTACTGTGAAATTATTCATTTTCAAACAAATACTTCTACAAATTTAAATTTGGTTTTGATGTACATTCTTTATTAATAGTAAATTTTTTATTTTTATTTAGTATTGTGAATATTACCCAGATTACCCAAAGTGTAAAGAATGGTTAGAAAAAAATTTACCCTCAGAATTTGAAAAAGTTAAACTAGGTATGGATTTGTTGCTTCAACAATACTTTGCAGTATGGTATTTAGTAGAAGAGTGTTGAATTCTAATTCTAATAATTAATTAATTACAGTAGATGATGGAAGTACTGAAGCTGGTGGTACTGAAGATGAAAAGAATAGGCAAAAAAGAGGAGGAAAAGGCATGCTTAAAACAAAGAAAAAAGAGGAAGTACAAAAATTAGTCACAGTTTCTAGAGCTCCTAGAGGAAAGAAAAAATCTGTTACAGTTGTAACAGGACTGAGCACATTTGGTAAGTTCAATAAAATAGGTTTAAATAATATTTTAAAAGTAATTATGTAATAGTATAATAGATTTATAATATAGAGCATTAAGAAAAATGAAAAATATTTTTAATTATATTTTAATAATTGTACTTCAAATTAAATTAATCACATATGTTCAATTGTTTAGATATTGATTTGAAAGTAGCTGCAAAGTTCTTTGGTAGTAAGTTTGCTTGTGGATCAAGTGTGACAGGAGAAGATGAAATTGTGATACAAGGTGATGTGAAGGATGACTTATTTGATGTGATTCCAGAAAAATGGCCTCAGGTAAAAATTAGTTAAAGTATTTTTATCATAAGTTTTAATTGATTCTAAAAACATTCATTAATTCTAGATTGATGAGGATTCAATAGATGATCTTGGTGATCAAAAGAGATAATGGACTGATAAAAATCATGTTCGCACAAGGCTATTTAAACAATATTATACCGATGGATGTTTATTATAAACTAATGTATATAAAAATGAGATCAAAAACATAACATTCTTTTAAAATATTTGTCCTTATTCAGCACTCTGTTCTTCCTCATCTAGATGTTCTGTAATGACTTGTAACAGCGATTCTACTTCTTCTTCTGATAATCGATCTTCACTGTCTTCGATTATCTGAAAAAAATATTTAAATTTATTTCATTTTATACAAGTAAATATATTATTTAAGAATTAATAAAACACAATAAGTTCTTTTTAACAAAATGTTAATATTTAATCACTTACCAGTTGAATCTCTAAAGCAGTTTTTGGGCACTGATTTAACAAAGTGAGTTTCTCACACTTGGTAAGCTTAAAAGGTTCTAATGCTGTTAAAAATGCTTTAATTTTCTCTGGTGACTGTTTCTTGCACGCAGTATCTTCTAAATATCTTATAGTTTGATAAGTTATTGTTGCTAACTGATTTTGTCCTTTTTGTTTCTTACTTGATTTTATGCTTTGTAAAATATCTAGTACTTCATAGTTACTTAAATAAGCTGAGCAATCTTTTAATCTGGAAAAATTATTGTCAATGTGATTTGTATAATATTAAAATGTTTTTAAATCAATTATGATTGATATATTTTTATACTTACACTTCCATTTTACTTAAAGAGAATATGCTATAGTTTTAATACTGTTCTCAACAATAGTTTTGGTATAAATGATTAGAAATTGAATGATGGTTAGAAATTAGAATGCCAACAATGTATAGTCTTCAATAATAATAAAACAATGCACAATAACTCTTCACATCTGCCGATCTGCGTAATTCGGAGCGGTATTTTTTTAATTAAGCGTGAAAAACTTTACTTCTCTGTCAAATAACACTTTTTATCAAAACCTATTACAAATTATAGACATCTATAAATTAAAACACCGAAATTGAAAATTGACGTGACTGAGCAACACGTGCAGTATCCAGAGGTTGCACTAGCGTTTGTTGATATACATACATATATATATCTAGTCGTCGTGAGCAGTGGTGGGTAACCGACACGATTTTGAGGTTTTCGACACATACCGGTAATATACCTGTCAGAAATGTCAGAAATTACAGAGGCCTCGTTTTTTGCCGTTTTTGCGCATGCGCAGTGCAATAAAAGGCTATTCTGATTCTGATTGGTTGTTGATCACCTTGTTGATTGGTCTGTATAAAATATAAAATTAGAATTTTTAAGATTGATATTTTGAATTTGACATCATAAAATAGATGTAACTATATGTAGCGTATTTTTGTGTACTCTGGATAAATAAATAAATAAATTTAAACTAATTAAAACTTAATATATATAAAAAAAAGCATGTTCGTAAGCTCAGAAAGAAAAATATACGCGCGAAGCCTATTTAGCGTAAAAAAAATCCGATCAATCGGCAAAATAAAACTGAAAATCTAAAAAATGAATATAACTGTTAAAGACGTACTTGTGTAAAAATTCTGATGAAATTATTATCCAATACGACTACAATGTTTCCATTTTGTGTCAATATTTACATTACCGACAATAAAAG
>UCOM01001822.1:0-34564 GCA_900474385.1 Ormyrus pomaceus
CCAGGAGTCATTAGTATTATTAAAACGTGTGTTAAATTTGAAGCCAATCGGTTGAATACTTTTTGAGTAATCGTGTAGGTACACCGATTTTAAACTTTGCGAAAAAAAAGTTTCGAGAAAAACGCGTTTGAAGTTTCGCTAAGTCCGTATCACCGCGTGTAAGTGCATCTCGAATATAGGTTCCCATGAAAATAGTTTTGACTTTTACAAACAGTAAAGTTTATTGCATACACTTTTTAAACAGTAAAGTTTATTGCATTTTACAGATGTCAAAGTAACTTTTAAGACAATTAAAAAAATGGATTTTTTTAAGCTTCTACACGGGATTCCCCCCTTAAACAAATATAAGATTTTGGAAAATCAAAGTAGTCCGAACCAGTGTTTTCATACATGCGTCGCAGTTAACAGCATTCTTTCTTGCAGTTGTTGTACATAGTTCCGGACGTACATACGAAGACTTGCATGCGAAGATGAAAGCAGCAAAAGGCCAATGCGCTGCTGTCGCTTGGATTAACCGCTAATGGATTAACAGCTTTTCTACCTTAGCTTTGAGAAAACAGTAACTTCTTACTGGCGGAGACTTTTTCCCTCGGGTTTTCCGAATTTGTCGTTCCGTTCTTATAATGAAAAACTTAAATCGAAACTATAGGGTTCTTTGCGATAATTGTACAATTATTCAATTGATAATTGAATTACGAATTTCCAAATTTTGAAAATTGAATGTAAGCTTCGTCGACTGAATTTTAATTTGCTTAGTTGAACTGTCGTTTCGTGTAAACATATAGACTCAAATAAAATAATTAATATTTCATTTTTCCGATCATTCAAGCATTTAGCTTTATGGAAGTGGTACACCATTTGTTTTCGTGCAGATGTCCATATAGAGTTCTCGTACACTCCACTCAATCTGGGCATAAACCGAAATTGTCGTCGTAACGAAATTAAACGAATTGGAGCGATTTGATAAATCACGCGACAGCCGTGTAAATGTTGATTAGTACATCGAATTTCGCGCTCTCCACGCGAGAAAATTCGTTGATGCGCTGCCGCGTTTGTTATTGTCAGCGAGGAGCTTTCAGGCTAATTTCGAAAAGCCCGCGTTTCGGAAAATTATCACCGCGCGCAAGCTTTCATCCGCAGATAAATGATTAATCGTTTTACGTATTTTGAACTTCTGGCCCGGCAATCAGCTAATGCGTTACGGCATTATATACACATAGAGCAGGCAGCTTTCGGAGGTAGATCGAAAGAGAGGAGCGCGGCGCGGAGTTTAACGCCTAGTCGGGTTTTTCCTTGCGCCGCACTGCGACGGACGCCATGGAGCGGGACGCAGCGCTCGCCTGTGTATATACGTATACGTGGATGCGCGAGTGCTTGCGCTAGTTGGAGGTAATCGACGATCGGCAATCGCTTAATGGACCGCATGTGCGCGCGCGACTACTCGCCCCCCAGTAAAATTGCGATAATGAAGTATGCGCGCAAGAAGCGACGGTTATGGATAGGATCGAGCGACGCGAGTTAAAGCGCCCGCTTCGTCGCGAAAAAATAGAGGAAGAAGCTCCACGGGCGGAACCGGCCCGAAAAAGTTGGCCCGCCGTTTTTCAGAGTTGCAGCGCGCTTGCTCCCGGAAATCCGAATTCATTTCTCTTGTTCCCCTCCCCGTCAAAACATTTATCTTTAGTTAAACTTCTCGCGAGAGCAAATTTTTCTGCATTCGCGTTTTATGTTCCTCCCTGTACCCGACTCTTTGTTTTTCGATCCGGGCTTTCCAATTCGATTGATTCGGAAAACTTGCGGATGCACTTGACTTGGACGAGTGGAAACGCTTTTTTTTCTACTCTCCGCGGACAGCGGCTGGGGATCGAATCACTCAGTACTTATCAAATTTTCAGTGGCGCCATTTTTCGGCTGACGGAACAAAAACGCTGTAAAAATAGATCCTTCTCCCGAGAGCTGCGCGAGAAATGATAAAACACCGATGGAAAAAATGTAGGTTATCGGACGTGTATGAGAGCAATTGTGTGTAGGTATGTGCGCACCGGGCTACAATGGCATAATGGATACGAAGAAATGCGATACTGTATCGAGAGGAAGAATTTAGTGAATACAACGAAAGAAAAAGAAAGTGCAGAAAAGCGGAGAGTAGGCAGCCATTTTACCGTTGAATCTTTTATGTTCATATACATAGGAAAAGCGAGACGCGCCATCCGTCGACGTGAAATTGAGTTCTATTTAAAATTTATTGTGCCTTTTAAAGAGATCAATCGTCCCGGGATTCTAAATTTGTGGCAGCTTGAGCGCCTTTCCCATCCAAGAGTAGCAACGCGAGAATAATTTATCTTATCGGTTTAAAACAGATAGTTAATGCCTTTTACTTATATATAAAAAAAGTGTAATCGTCTTGATGGAATAAAGATTCTTTATATAATCATAGCTTTAATAAAAGTTTAATTATTACAAAAATATCATATTTATGAAACGAATGAAAAATTGTATTCAGTTTTATTAAAATTTTTGCTAAACATTGGTAGGGAAGCTTTCGCTCTTGCAAAAATGCGCGCAATTGCTTTATTTTGTTTAAAAGCGTGCTTCAAAGCCTGAATTTATTGGAGATTTATTAAAATTCTCTGCAGACCTATAGAGATGATCAGATTTTTCTGCTAGCGCGCAATCGCGTACACACATGCATACATGTACTGCATGTATTCGGTTTTTTCGTCCAAGTTTTACGATTCGATCGTATTGAGTATACGTTTGCATTTGCAGTATTTTATCTTTAAACAGAAATTATTTAATCCAATTTCTTTATTTTTGTGCAATATTATTAAATATCGAAACTTTGATATGACGTTAATCCAATTATTTAAACTCCTATTTAACGTTAAAATGTTTACGCTTCGGGAAAAGTTTGCAACGTAATAAATTAAATTCGTAGAATTCATGCCGTTTCACATAGTTTTGTTTGCGAATTTCATCATTTTCGCTAGTTTTATCTTCGACACAGATGCATCAAATTACCTATATTTACGAACGTACAAACTTGCAGATAGGAAATACTCGCAAAACATCAATTTATGCTGCACCTGCAAATTCGCTTAAGGATGCAGTTGCAACAAAACCATTTTATATACCGGCCGCTTTTCAGCCGCAAACGGTGCATGATGCGCTTATATTGGAATCGCGATATTAATATTAGTGGTCGTTGAGAGCATCTTTGCTTCCTTTCTATACCAGCTCATGCGCTTATGTTTTTGCACGGAACTTAAATTAATTCGGCTTTGAAAAACAGCTATTTTCGTGCGCGCATATCTAACAGCACATTTTTCTATGCGTATAATTTAATTTAAAATATTTATACGAAACGCCAAAACACTGTTATACAAAAAACATAATATTTATAGAAAAGGTGGATCTATACGATATCATTAATATTTATTGTTGTTTTATCCTTTATTTCATAACCGACAGATGAATAATTCAAGTTGTTCAGCGTATACACGCGCGGATGCGGAATATGCTGGCTGAAGCCTCTGAAATCAAAGATAGAAAACGTCCATAAAAATCAGACTGCTGCACGGCCGATTCTTCAAGCTAGCGAGCGGATAGGTTTTCACTGCTTGGCCGCGCGCAATCCTTAGGCATAATTTCGAGCGCTACGTGCAGGGCTCGTAAATTAGAGCGAAATTGGAAGCGCTCCCCAGGCGCGCATAAATAGGAGCCGCTGCTTAACACTCTTCTACGCCGGCAATAGCGCGCGATTTCGCCGGAAAAAAAGCTGAAATTCTCTCTCTCCCCGCCCATATTTTTGGCTGAAAAACGGCGGCAGGGTTAAAGAGATAAAAGCGCAGTTTCTCGGGAGGCGATATGTAAGTTGCTCATGTAACGTAGGACTTGCGCACATGTGCAGCAAGAAGAATGGAATGTACAGGGGGAAAAGGGAGAGGAAGTCTGCAGTTGCCGGAGTAAGACATCGACGACTGGGTCTCACTTATTTATGAGCCGCTTGGATTTATCGCGGCTCGTACGTAGGGGAATCGAAGAGACGCGCGCCGGAATTTATGCCGGAACGATCTTTTCCTTCGGCGAAATTTACCGTGCGCTTAGCCGAAATCGCAGGGTTATCAAGGACCCATGAAGCCTGCTTTTGTACTTCTCCTTTCTCTTCATTTTCTCGTCTGCGAGAGCGGGCTGCTTTTCTCTCTCACTTTCGCTGCCGCGTTCTTTTCCGAGTTCTCTCTCTCTCTTTCTTCGCTACTTCCTTCCGCCTACGGCGCAAAACTTGGACTCTCCCTCTCTCTCTCTCTCTCTGCTAGCTGTTAAAAACTTTTTCCATTAGCCCTGTTGTGTTTCCTTTTATATCGGGGCCAGAGGAACCGTGAATATTGTATTCACAAGTGCAGATGTAGTGTCTACTCTTGATCGATTTTTCTTCCAACTTTGTAGTTTAGAGCCCGCTAATGAAAAGTATCGAGTGCGCGCCAAGCATTATTTCAAGAATTAGCATAATATTGCAAAATTTTAGTGAAGTATTTTCTGAGGAGAGCCAAGATTATTCTTTATGCCATCCGCGTAAAACTTTTTTCAATTAAACCAATTCATTTATTTTCGGAATTGAATAGTAAGCAGTAAAGTTCAATCAACAATAGTACAACACATCGTATTAATTGGCTACTACAAGAATGCAGATGCCGCGACAAAGTTTTACAAGGAAAATTGACAAATAATTTTAAACTTCCCTGACGCAATAAACATTCAACTTCTCCGTCGCGGCGTTCAAAGTTTATTGTAATGTCTTGCCCAAGAGAGCATTTCCGTGCGCGTAACTATGATGATGATTAATACAGTGAGCACAGCGGCAAGGAATATTCGAAATGGGGTCTAAGAGAGAACGTCTTGGGCACGCGAGTGCGAGAAATCAGAGAAAGGTTTTCTCCCTTCTCTAGGACACTCAATTAAACGCTCGCGTTAATTGCAACGACTTTGCGTGAACCTCTTGAACAGCGCTATTTCGAGGCGCACCAGTACGAAGAACTTTCCTTCCCTCTACTGCCGGCTGTCGCGCGGTAATCACTCGACAAACGCGCGAAATGTACTAGATGCCGGCCCCTCCCGCCGTAGAGCCTCCCAAGAGAAGTCTTGCACACACCTCGAATAAAAGCAATTTATTGATCTATGTAGTACACAATATTTTTGGGAATCTTATATATCTTTTCAACACTTAAGCTTTAGGCATTTCTTTATCTACCTGATTTGTTCTGGCTTCATCCGTACTAGTTGCATTGCATAAAATTACAATGATTACAATACAAATCTTGACCCTCTAAATAAAGAGATAAATAATGAATTTATAGTTGTTTTCGTAACAAGGGTGTAAAGTTTTATACCCACGCGTGATCGCCGTGCTCATGAACCAGCCCACTAGGGTGTTATGCCTTTGTTACCAACATTATTTTTTGATTCAGGCGGTGAAGAATAAAATTTTCTAAAAAAAAAAAAAAAAAGAATACAATTCCTACACGTGCGCATTTGGTGATTCGTATAGCTTCTCCGGCACTCGCGCGAAATAGTTCTCTTTACTCACTAGTTGCATAATATACTATTTTGATTCACTGAACGTGAAAATTTAAATAAACGAAATAATTTCAATTGAAAAATACAAAAATAATTCGTTTGAATAAAGGATTCGAGATTGTTATTTCAAACACTTTAAAACAATTGAAACTTATAAAATGTTACTTTCTACAGTAATGGCGAAAGTCGTTCAAAGTAGGTAATGTTCGAAGTTGGTAAGACAATGAGTAATGATGACACCGAAGTAAAATTGATAAAATTGTTTTCAACTAGTACGTTATTAAAACTAATTATTTCTAAGGAGCAACATACTAAGTTTTACATTTGCTGCAGACAACTAAAAGCTAATCAGTTAATTATAACAAGTTAATAAACAAATTGCACTAAAAAGAGGCTAATGGCAATTTCTCGCGTCGTTAACTACCTTTTCGGGCATGCAGTACAAATTACGAATATTTCCTTTGACAAACTATCTTAAAACTGCAAGTTCAAGAAAAGTTGCCTCTTAACGTAATACATACTTGACTAAGTTCCCCTGCGTCTTGTCGAGCTTCTTAAACTTTCCCATACGTATTAAAATCGAAAATCTTTGGAAATTCCACGAGGTCGTAGTCGAGGGCGAAAAACTTGGTTGAATCGGTTCGAGGGCGAAAATTTATTCGGCCTATACCTCTCACAGAAGCTCTACGTACACACGTACACAGAGAGGCGAAGCCAGCGGATCGATAAGCTGCCGAAGCAGCGGTGGTCAGCCCTCGAGCGTAACATAGTCGAAAATCGACTGGCCTGCTTTACGATAAGTGCTGTGTATACTGCATTACCATCGAGTTATGCCTCATTCGTCGTTGCTTATCGGCCGGGCCTTCGCTGATCGAATATTTAATGGGCGACGGGAGGAAATCCAAGCGGTCCCGGCATGCAAAATGCGCCGCGAAGAACAAGAGCCACCGCCGTCGCGTTCGTCGATAAATTACGAGGGAGGAATCGCATCAAACGCACTAATCCGCAAGCAGCGAGCAATTGATTCCAGAGGGCACAGGCAAACGCTATAGACCAAATATGTGTACTCTTGCCGTAGCGCCGATGGATTATCATAATCATTATATCTCCGCGCCTGCATCAGAAATTCTGCCCTCGGCCTTCCGCGAATGTATGGTATAATTCCATTCGATTCTCTCCGTACGAAGGCACACGTGTTTTTACGCACCGATTTCCTGCCGAATCGCGGAAATAATGTTCGCGGAATCGACGGACGATTAATGATGAAAAATATCGCTATATTATTGCGGAGTAGGCTACGGATTTTTTTCGTCAAAATTCCTGTGTAAATACCGCGTCAGTTAATTTCCGGGATTGTGGCGAAATTTTATGCGGCTTGTATAAAAACGGTATTGAAATTTATCTCTGCTGAAAGGCTGGGAAAATGTCACTTTTAATTTGCTACACTAGGCGGCCGCGCGCTGTAAAACCGATATCCTCTTTTTTCGCAAATTCCGGCGCGGCGAAACACAAAAAATCAACAAAAACAAATCGCGGACGCGATTAAAATCACTTCGCGAGCGCGGCGCTGGAAATTTTGAAAATCAGAAGCGGTAGCCGTGGCTGAAAATTTAATCGGGCTAAAAGCGTATACGGCCGATGATTGGCCTTTGTTTTGCGCTCGCGTCGCATTCGAGACACGCTCGATGTCAAAGGAATTTGAATTTATTCGGGTTATTTGTCAGGGGCGACGGCGGCGTAGGTCGGAATTCGGAAAAAGGGTTCTCGCGGGCAGGCGCCAGCGCCGCTAGAAATATGAGACTCGTTTGCTGACACCTGCGCGAAACGAGCGCGAGGCCGCCGATATAAAGTACACTTTCTGGGGAGCGAACGACTATCGAGCCCCGCGCGCACAATGCACGCATGCTGCTCCCGGGCAAAAGTCAGGCATCTTCGCGCGGGCATCGATCACCCGCTCCATGCGCCCCGGCTACGTATAAACAATAAATAATCCGGCTTTTCGCCGGGCCATCGTTTATCGTGAATTCGCAATATTCGCGGCTCGCTCTGACAAGACTACTGCAGGAATTCCGTAAAGATTTTTCACTTATTTCGCTAATTCATCCGATGTGGCGTTAAAATAGTCGCCGGCAGAATTTCATTGGGGCAAGTGCGGGGAGAGGAAAAATCGAGCGAGTTAAATGACTTACGCGGGTATGTACATTCTCCCGCGTCGACGACAGTGCAGAGAGCGCGAGAGTAGAACTGAGCACAGAGTCTCTCCCGCACATATAATCAAAGTTTAATTACAGACACGTCGTGCAGAGGGGGATGCATGTTTTAACGGGCGAGTGCAGCCGGCATCGCGTCTTGCAAATACCGGGAGTGCAAGTGCATCTAGGCGAGAGCGGCTCCCGCGCAATCGAGGGCTCCTCCCCCGGCGCGGCCGGGAAGTCGACTCGTGTGCGGGTCGGTGCTGCTATATTCGCAGCGCGCACACGCGGCGCTCCGAGTTAAATTCGTATTTAATACACGTGCACAAGCGTGTAACCTCTGTCTCGTCTTTCTTCCCTGTTTAGCCTTTGATTTTCCCCCCCGCCTTGGCTGCTGCAGCGAGCAGAGGCCCGTTATAAATGCATTCGGTTTTAATACCAGCAGCCGGGGATTACTCCGAGCCTTGCCTCTCGCACGTATCTGTTACGCTCCAGTAAACTGTATTCAATGCTCCTCTCTCTCTCTCTCCCTCCCTAAGAATCTCGCGTGCTGCTCGTGTCTGCTACTGTATCGGCTTAAGGTCGACGATTTCGCGTTTCTCTCACAGTTGTGAGGTATGTACGTGGCTCGCGTCTGGTTGCGCATGAGGGCACGTAACGCTGCTACTTTGCCGAGCTCACGCGCCTCTGGCTTACCCCAGGAAAAGTCTGCACGATCGCTCTTTATCCTTTGTCTTTTGAGCGGAGCCAAGTGCCGGGATTTTTAATTCATCAAGAATGCGCTGCCTCTGGTGCCGCAAAGCCCGGATGAATGAATTAGACACCGAAAAGACAACGGGGAATGAGAGCTAGTTTTATTTAAAGTCCAGAATTATTCTTAAAATTTGCAACAACTGAAAATGCAGCTTTTTACTTTTTTATTCATTTTTTTTTAAATAAATTTTCAATAAAATTTTCTATTTTAATATGATTTTGTAAAAATAGAGATAAAAAAAGAGAAAACTTGCAGTTTTAATGCAATGTATAAATTAAAAAAGCCGAAGCTCATTCACTACACTTAGCTTCTTGGAATTTAAAGTATTCCATTAAGTAACTATTTATACCATGAAGGAATAAAAATGTATTGAAAATTTATTCATATTTAAAAAATTTATTAATTACATAAAATTACTTTTTATCTCAAAATTTTTATTTTTTAATGATAGTTTTACATTATTTACAAAATACTGTCTTCTCTTTTTTAACTCTACTTTGGTTTGAAACTCCAAATTTTGTTCCTGTTTCATCTTAACGATCTAGTAATTATTCTTATTATTAATTTGAAGTTAATTAAATTCGTTTTTAACCATCTTTTAATTTATTGCTTATAATTTTTTAAAAATTTAGTTGAATTACATTTGATTATATTTATTTTCATAAATGTTTAATTTATTTATTATATTTCAATATTTTATTTATTTTTTAATAAATTGAGAACTTTTCGTATGAATTTCAGTTCGTGTACGGCCTTTGTTATAACATATTGTACAAAGTAACCCTTTGCAAACTAACTTTACGTTATGCTATATAAATTTGTAAAGAAAAAATTTCGGGTTTTTCAGTATAAAATTACAAGTAGAATGCTACTTTTTTAGGGTAAACGTGGATACGTCACCTATTGAAGTTTGAGATGTAGGTGAATTGATGTATTATAGGTATTAGGCGTTATAATGCTGTAGCAGTTGGAGAAACCCCCTTAAGACTAGCTAAGCAATAAACTACATCGTAGCAAGTTTAATAAAGGAATTGATAGCGGTAGCGCCGATGAACTCTCAAAGCAAACAATTTTGAAGGCTCCTTTGCAGTAAGCAAATAAACGCTTGTTTGCTCTTTCCGGAGGGGTGAAGTCAGACGACTGGCTCGTGCAATCGTTCGCGGCAGCTAAACTTTAGTATCAGGGGGACTCTTTTTAAAAGGTCACTAGGCGAAAGTTCCGCGCGAGCGAGTAAATTCGCCATGTGTTTTGTCGCTCGCCGAAGATTACCGTCCTGCAAGAAATGCAGCGAGACCTTATCGCGTGAAAGCTTGCTTCATAGGTGTGGGTTACGCCGTGTCGGCATTTCTGGATGGCGAAAAACGGGAGAGAAGGAAGCAGAGTGTGTGTGTGTGAGAGAGAGAGAGCCAGGAGGGAAGTGTATTTGCCGGGAAGAGGCCAGAAATTGGGGCACGCGGGCACCGATGTAAATCAGCCTGGCAGACACGCGAAAAGAAGCACAGAGGGGCGAGGGAGCGTATAATCCCCCACCGCGTTTCCCTCTAAAAACCGGCGAACTTTGTTTGCTCGCGAATAATTAAAATCATTATTCCGACAATTTAAACCGGGCTCCAGCAGTCCCATCGATCATTATGTTAAAAATTTTGTTGCAAGACTTTATCGGCTTGGAGCAATGTTTGTCATCAGATTAGGCACTTTTTTGATAAATATTTAGATCGCTGTTTGAAATACTATAAATTTCGAGCTACCTTTTATATAGCAAGATAAACTGACCCAAATTTTTTAATTAGATATGAATTTATATCTGGCTGACTAATATGTGGTTATAACTACTTGCTGAGATTCTTCTGCACAAATACAGATTTTGAGATTCCTTTTTAAAGTATAAATTTGTTCGAAAGTTTAATATTTGTATTAAACAAACTAATACGTTATCTCTATTATTACTAAAGTTGGCAGTAATTGAGGGACTGTACAAGTTGGATATTTTATACCACTCGAACCTCAAAATCCCGAATTCGACATGATTTTTCGGCGTTCGTGGTATGAAATAATATTCCTTACTAGTGTTTAAGTTGATTATTTACCTCGCGAGACTCGCTTCGCTCGAGCGAAAAATGTCTCACGAGGGTAAATAAACTTCCACACCCGTGTCGAAAAGTGTAACTATTAGGATTTCAAAAGGGAGAATTTTGGAATTCATCAGAAATGGAAATAAGCGAATAATCCCACTTTGAAAATATCAATTTTAACTGTATTGTACAGTTACTAGTTTTGATTTACATATTTTTTAAAAATGATTAGCGTAATACTGTTTCAATATCAAAAAGGTTGCAAGTTTATTTTTTCTTCATTAAAATAGGGAATTCTAAAAATTTTAAAATATTACTGTATTTGAGTTAGTAATCTTGCAATAGTTTTGACGTTAAAAATTTGAAAAGATGAATAGATCATCAATACCAGAAAATTTAGTTCACATTTAACAAAAGTCTCAATTTATGACAAATATATTTTAAACCACGTGCATGTAGCACGTCATAAAATTCGCTGGAATAAAAAAAAACATTACTTATAATTCACTACAAAACACAACGTTTTCATCGTGGTTGCACTGAGAAACATCATCAATAGTAAATTCTTTTTTTTAAATCAGAGCTTTTCGATAAAAAGTATATCCCATCGGCAAAATTGAAGTACTCGCAAAATCTTTCAAATGAACGGCACGCAGCACTTGCCAATCCCAGTTTTTAGCATTCAAAGTTTTTGAAGCAATGGCTAAAAAATTGTTCGCATTCTTGCTCGTTGGCCGGGGCGTAGGTGCTTTAATACGGTAGGTGTTTTATCGGTGTGGCTGACGTCATAGCTCCAGGGGTGCTCTGTACATTTTTTCAGCGCACTTTTTGCGCACTGCCAGTCGCGCGCGCGCTAATCCTGACGAACGCGTGCATTATTTCCGCAAATAACTCGACGCGCGCCGCTTCATTAAAGCCCTTCTTTTCGGAATGCTGCCGCCGTTATCGGATAATATAGAGCACGGCGAGGGAGAGGCGTCGATGAATCCGCGCTGTAATTAATTTACATCGAGCGTTTGCACCCACGGGCTTGTTAAAGTAATCCAGTCATCTTTCACAGGCTTAATGAGTCGGTATTAATATCGTCGCGCGTGACTGTGTGACCGTTCTCTCTCTCTCTCTCTCTCTCTCTCGCTCTCTGCTTCGCGTCTGCTCTGCTCGCGCGCTTATTCGGGGCTCATTAAGCGATACGCCGTAAAATGTCGGCATTTTCGCGTGCGGCTGGCATTCGCCACAGTGCAGGCCAGTCCATCCTGGTCGAGGCCACTGCATTTGCTGGCTGCTGCTAGCCTCGTTTTCTATTTCATTACTTGCAGCCGCCCCGGGAATCCGGCGCTGAAAAAATTTAAAGAAGACGAGTCGCATCTGATTTTACGGACTATTTGCCATGCGCAGATGTCCAAAACCTAATGGATCTCGCGTCTCATTTTTTTAAAAAACTGGCATTATTTTTTCTGATTTGCCTTATTAATTTGCAGTGCGTAAACTGATAATTTCATACAAAAGTAAAGTATAAATGTTTTTGTCTGTTTTGCCGCAAAATCGCAGTGAATAATTTAAATTAGCATATAGTTTAATAATTCACGAGGGTCCGTTATTATTCATGTAAATAAGTTAGTAGCCTACCTTCTTAATTATGAAAATGTAAATTAGTATAAAGGGTTCTTAAAAAATTATGTTCTTAAACATGTTGATAACAGAATTTGCTTTAATCAAGATTATTTTTCATTCTTGTTTTATAATTCTGGAACTATCAATCAATTGCTAAATAACGCGTTTATTTTTTGCAAATTTAAAAAAAAAGGCAAATTATAGATAATATTATTAATTAACTGCTTCATATTTAACCTATAATTATTTAATTTAATTCATTTGACTGTCAAAGAACGTAATGGTGAAATTATAAAGTACTTGCAATGACATTATTGGTGGATTTTGAAAGCTGTGTGCTGAAAAAGAATACGTCAACTATATATTAATGTATATTTATGTATAGATTGTGCGGTCGACTAATCATATTTCGCCGCAGGCTGTATACGTGCTATTTGTAAAGTGAACAATGCAATTGCGTTATGTTTTAATATGAAAGAACTTGATAATTTCGTAATTATTGACAGTAGTTTTGGTTGCACACAAATCCTTACGAACTAAAAAGTATTTGTGCCTTTAAAATGTTTGAAAAAATATCTCTATCAATTTTCCTGATCCCATCCATAGCATATTGTTTTCATCAGAATCAATTGCCGCAACTATCGAGCCAGTTTTTTTCGGAAAATTAAAGCAATTTGTGCATTCAATGCAGGCGAGGGGCCATTCAAAATTTCATAAATATTTTTGGCAATAGCCGTCGAAAAGCTCGTTAAAATTTGAGCAGGCAGTTACGCCCGGAAGTTGAGGAATTTTCAATGCGGGTCGATAATAATGATAGCGCGATCCGAAGCTGATATTAGGTTTACATAATTCCGCTTACGCCGGTAGCGCGAACATATAACTGTCTCACCCCCTTTGACGCTGTTCGTACGAAGCGCGCTTGTACGAGTAAATTCAAAGCGGGCGTGCAGAGAACGGCTCCGGGCGAAGCAGCTGCGGATGGCACGCGCGAGAAAAACAACTTGGGCTGCAATTAATCAGATAAAACTATTTATGCTCCGACAAAGGCCTGCTTTTCAAACGCGAAACGAAAGATAAAAAGTGTCTGAATGGTTGCGTAAAGACGCTGAAACGTGGATGGACTCGGCGTTTATACGGTCGACGTCAGAAATTAAACAAACAGCAAGCTGCTGTTGCGTTGCTGGGAAGAGCTTAAGCCGACGACGGCGACGCTTTTATTATCGCATCCCTAGAAAGTGTAAGCGCGCCGCTGGGAAAAAGAAGGGCCAGGGATGAGCTTTAAAAAAGCGTAGGGATGGAAAATGGCAGCCGTTCATGGATCATCTCATGGCAAATTATGGCTTAGAATTTAACACTTTACCCGAACATTCACGTGCAAAATAAAAAAGTAGCTCCTGCACTCGATCGACAATTCTTATTTCAGCATCGGAAAAGATTTTCTCTGAAATTAAGCTGCCTCGAGAAGTAACTCATGCCCATTTGTATAACGCACTACAGCGAAATGCAAAATCTTCCTCCACAGCAGCAGAAGCGCAGCAACAGCAGCAACGTCATTGGTATTCCGTCTCACACTCGAGGCCGAAGCGGTTGCATAATTCTCGAAAGTCCGAGTAGGTAGGTATCTTGTCGCGGCAAAAAAGCTCTCCGCGCAAGCAAATCTCTCGGAGGTAAAAAAAGGCCGAGGCTATACGTACAATGAACAAGAATTCGATTAAGATGCAAAGGCCCGATAAGCGCGGGCAAGAGCGGAGAGATGCGCATGTTAAATCGAGCGAGCAGCTTATGCGCCCGAGATAAGGTGCTCTCCCTCTCTTTCTTGCCCTCTTCCATTTTCTCTCTTTCTCGATGCAGGATTAATGAAAGTCCTCGGCTGAGGGAGCGAGGAGGAGAACGGAGCGCAGCGGTTTTATAAGAAAAGCCGCGAGACCGTGAGAATTGGCGCCCTGAGAGACGGCTTGAAACTCGGGCTAAAAACCTTACGAGACACCAGTTCCTTTATCGTCTTCGGAATGGCGCTTTGCAGTTTCCAAGGCTCTGCGACGTTTTTTTTTTCCTCCAGCCGAGCCAGGCCCGGAGATCTTTTCATATCTAACGCGTTGTCTACTCGGCTCGGCTGGTTTTCCATTCGGAATATTTGAATTCCAACTGCGCTTCCCTTTTTCGCTGCCGGCTGCGAGGGATTGCCGCGATATTATTCTTCAATTTGGATTAAACTCGCTAGCGGGGATTTTGCGGAAAGCCTCCGCCCGGAATTTCTCGCGATTAAGCGCGGCCGACATTTTTGTCGCTCGGCGTACGTTTTGGTCCGCCGCGCGCGCCGTATCCGCTTCCGTTTCGGACCTAACGAACTTGGCCCGCAAAAACGCGCCGCCCGAATTGAAATCTTAATCAAATGAGCTATGCGCCCACGCGCGCGCCTCCCCCCTGTAAATGCATTTCCCGCGAGTTTTTGTTACGAGCAAAACTGATTTCCCTCGATTCCTCGCCCGTATATTGCCAAGCTGAGTTTCGCTTCCATTAGTGTTTTACGGTTAATACGCCGATCAAAATGCTGCGATATTTTGCCTCGCTCGCAATTAAATTTATTCCCAGAGCCGTTTCCACTTTTGTTTATCGACAATTCTATCTGCTCCTCGATGTCACGCTTATACGGGAAGAAGTTTCATGCGCGTTGATTAATTAAGCTTAGCAAAGATGTTTTTCAGTGTATAAAGTATATCTAAACAATATTTTTTTTTTTAGTAAAATTATTATATTAATTAAACACGCGCAATAATATAAATCAATAAAATTGATTATTGTGTTTACGTCGTAGCCTTTATTTACTTTAGTAGTATGAGAAAAACGACGATAATAGAGGGGAGTTCGTACGAGAAAAGTATGATCCATTGAACAATGGATTTGGCAACAGTCGAATAGTTCATGGCTAAATTTAATTGGAAACCTGTAATCCTCGACCCTGATGTACTGCTCTAACAGAACATGAAACTCACTCGTTCTCCTGGCGCGAACGCGAATCGAATACTCCGATGTTTTTTTTTCTCCTTGAAACGTAATAGTCAAAACTTGCATGTTGTGCACATGCACAAACTCCCATCGATCATTTAACTTTAGCCCATAGGTTGGAAGTGTCTATTGACAGCGGGAACAATTCAAGTTTAGACAGAAGCACCGTATATAAGTCGTAACGTTAACAAAGTCGCTGCCTTTGAAGTGCTTTCTTTGTTATTCGAACGTAACAGCTAATTTGTTTTGCATTCAGCAAGTCAGGCAAAGCACAGAGGACCCTTCCCCTGTTTACGGGGCCAATTATCGAGAATTTTTTAGGCAAACGCAACTATTCCGTGCGGATCTTTATTGCTTCTCCCGTTCGCGCGCGCGGCCCTCTTGTGCCTTATATATACGCATTGCGTAATTCCGCGAAACTATGCCGGAAAGTATTTCAAAAGCTTCGAGCGCAATGCAGACTTGGAGAACGAAACAATTCGGAGCCGGCGGCAAGAGAGCGCAGCTTTCTATTCTGCGCTTTACGCTCGGCTCTGAGTGCCATTGGCCTCGCCGAAGGCGTTTTGGGACTGGCAGAATACGCCGAAGCCCTTCGATTAAATTGCACTCTCTTTCTCTTTCGCGCTTGCACACAGTATCAGCTTGGCCTTTGCGATATTGACCCTCGTCTTTTTTCCCCCCACTTTCGCCGCGGTTCATATCAAGTTTTCGCGCATACGGTGGAAATTTCGAGATAGTCCATTGTTTCGCCTCGTCAGGCTATCGAGAATTTCAAATGAAGGAGCGCCAAGTGCCAATCGCTTTCCTTATTATTTTCCGTAGAATTTTTGAGAAGTGTTTTCGCTCTTCATAAATTTAATTTAACAGTAGTTTAAAAGGGGGAAAGCCTGTTAACTTCGTGGTAAAAATATCGACTGCCGTAACCTTTGCTACTTTACAAGCACTTTTTATTTGAATCGTAAAATTCAGGATTGCGATAGAACAGGCCATGCTACATATTTTTCTATGTTTTTATTTACACAGAGAAATTTTATTGCTCTCCTGTATTTTTTATTATCGTTCAGTCTTTAAAAAAAAGCATTAATTTACATTTTCATGTAGCATATACTATACTATACTATATAAACTGTATTCAAAGATTGAGAGAAAATAAAAAGACTACATTAATCTATTTAGTCACTAAATTGAATATTTAGTATCGATCAGATGCAGGGCGTTTAATCCTGGATACTTTAAAGAGTTAACACTGAATTTTTTTTCAGGTCAACAAGCGCGAGCTTTTTGTACGTTTATATCTCCTTTTCGCAACTTTAGCGAATGGAGGCCAAACTTTGCCAAATATTCGTGATTAAATCTCGCGGGCAAAAACTTTCTCCAACTTCGCCGCAATCACGGATTAATACCAAAAGTAGTAGCAGCAGTACCTCCATCTCTGCAGGTACAGTCTGACAGCTGACGAGCTGCTCTTGTCAGCATTCTCAAAAATAATTTACTCTTAATTATTGCTAAATATGTTATTTCCGATTCGAAAAGAGCTTTGCTGGGGAAGTTGCTGACAGAGCGTGGCTGTGGGAAAACTTGGGTGCTGCATGCGAAACGAAGCGCGAGGCGCAGCAGTCTTGGCAAATGGATCTTTTATAGTTTGCAGTCTCGTCGATCTTGCGGCTCTCTGTATCAGGTATGTTTCGCGGTTAAGTTTTACGGTGCCTGGAGAGGATACTACGGCGAGATTAGCGCGATATTAAAATCTTTTGATTTCGATTTACCGTAAGTTATGTGCGCCTCGCGCTTTATCAAATATTCTGTGTACCAATGAGCTCCGGGATTCGAGCCGCGGCTTCTATTTGCTATGCTCCGCGATTTATTCGCTAATCTTCGACTATCAAATCAGCAAATGCTTCTTCGTCGTTTCCAGCATTGAAATGTAGTTAAAGCTATTAAATTTGTTTATGCATTTTTTTATAATTTTTGTAATAAACGTACATTACTATAAATTATATTTTCGTTTTAATTCTAAAAATAGTGAATTTCGCAACTTTTGCCTTAATTACAAGGTTCACTTAATCAGAAAAAAATATAAAAATATATATAGTGTATACTATGCAAGTATTCAAGAAATAAAAATTTTAATTTTTGGCACAAGACTATAAATAGTTTTTTAAAGCAGCAGTATTTAAACATTTACTCGATTTAACTGTGTGTACATTTCTTTAAAGCTAGGGTGTTTATGTAAAATCTTTATTTATTTTACGCAACCTATTCATATATATAATATTGAAATATTTATTTGAAATTACCAATTTAAGGTAAATATTTAAAGGGAAAAGATTTTGTGTTGATACCTCATATATAAACGGCATAGTAAGTGCAAGTAAGATAATTATAAACATAGAGTAAAAATGCTTACATTGGGAATGGGAGAATCGAAGCCGCTCAAACTAAAGAGAGGAGATAAATGAGTAAAGCCGACAGTGCAGCCGTAATACTTGGACTCGCAGATGGTAAGAAGGCGTAGCGAGATTTAAAATATTTTTTCTTTGGCTATCCGCGAGGTATTTTAAAAAAATGAATGAAAGTAGGGCCGGGTCATTCGGGAAATAGGGCGAACACGATGAGCACAAATGCAAGTACCCCGGCTAAGCGAATCTCGCGTTATATTTCTAATTTTTGCGCGCTTGCGCGGTTTATTCAAAGAACGCCGCCGCAGAGGAATTTTTGAATGCTCCGGAAAAGCCACGCGCCGACCCCGAAAGATTCACCAAGCAGAAATAGGTCGTTTCTTTTGCGCTTGGATAGAAGGACCTCTGCCGCTGTCTTTCTATTCGCGCGTGGCGCATAATGGAATATCAAAGGCAGGAACACGAGATATAGGCGTTTATATATATAAACTTGTCGACACATCGCCAAGACGTTGCTGCCAGCTAATGTAGATGCATTGTGTCCTTGATAGAATGGCTACACAGGCTTACCTTTTGTTGTGCCTTTCCTCGGGCTTTGTGAGGCTTTTGCTCGAAAAATCCCTTCGTTTGTGCTAACGATAGGCTTATTGTCGCGTTAATCGATTTTTTAAACCTTTTAAACGTTAAGCATCGATACATTACGTTGGAGTTGAATGTAATTGCATATGTAGCTGTTCATCGTTAAAAATAAATTGGTTTTTTTCAACTTGTTCGTATATTTTTAATGGATTTCAAGAAAAAGTTGCCAAGGTTTATTGAGAATTAATGAATTTTTTAACAATAAACAGCTAAAACATGAATAAAAAGAGCAAAACATTTTGTTTTTAAATTTAAGAAGCATAATTGTCGTTTAATAATTTTTGCGTAATTGAATAACAAACAAATAAACATGTCGTAATTACACGTAATAACATTTCTATATGTTAATATCAAAACTACGTTATTATATTATTGCAATGGCGTAAATCATATACCAATGATTGCGCATTTTCTATTTCAGAGCGTAAGGATCATTTGTAGCAAATTCATAGATTGGTTTGTGATTCACAAAATTCAGTAAACAAAACTTATTTGTTCAAAGTCTCGATTACAAATTAGAATTTGCATTTTCAAAATTCGTAATGCTATAATTTTAGTTTGAGACTATTTATTTTTGCACCATATCGTTAAACTATGAAATTAAAATAACTAAAAATCCTGTTTTTTTTTATAAAATCTGCCAAGATTTTATCTAAAAGGGTTACCTAAAATTTCCCGTTTAATGATATTATGTAGCGGTTAAACAATACATATATGTACAGCGCAGAGTAAAATTCCGCAGAAATTATATGCACTTTATAAAAATGCAAATCACATTAATTTAATATCGATATGGAAGAAATAGATAAGGTCAGATTTTAAGATACTAATTATCATTAATACTCGAATATTATATGCAACATTTTAATTTATTATATTAATCAACTATCATAAATAAATACTTTTTATTAACAATAACTTTTTTTATGAAAGGAGCAGATTTGATTTATGTAGGTAATTTAGGGACAAATCAACTCTCTTCACTCAATACTGATGGTGCTTCAGGGCCGATACCCATAAATAATTTGAAATACATATTGATTATCCAAAGGCAAGCTGCAGATGCATACAGATCGATCGTATCGGCAATCACATAATGGTAGTATCTAAATCTGTTGAAATAATATTTAACAATTTGCCACGTGGTTTGAGCTTCTGATTTCTTTTCTTCAGTCTTGCTTGAATCTTTACCAGTCTCAGCACCCTCGGTAACTTTTTCCTCATTTCCTACTAAATCAAACATTAGTTTCATAAATATCACAGATATAAATAACAGTAAAAAATAATCGTGAAAATCGTACCTTTTCTTTGTCTTACCGTGGATTCATCGCTACTATCGGTCATTTTTCCAAGCGAAATAAAACACCTGTCGAAACAAAAACGTGGAGTTGTTAAAGCTTTTTTTGAACTGAAAAATATATATTTTCTGCGATCGTGGTATCAATCCCTATGTGATGAATTCAAATTTAACAAGCACTGATAAAAATGGAAAAGTAAGCTGTCATCTATAAATCATTTTAGGAAAATGTTTGATCCGGCTGCTGTTACTGCAGTCGTGAAAAAATCGCTTTACGCTCGAAATAGTCCGCGCTCAACGCTAGAACAATAAAAGCTGCTTATCGGACTAAAGCAGTTAAATTCTGGACGGTAAACAAGGCGCAAAATATTTCAGAATTTGCCGAAAGCGCGAGTTACGCTGGCACGAGGCAAACGCTGCACGATCTTGGAATCTTGTTCTCGACATTCGTGCAGTAGGTACATGTATATAGGAGGGTGCGTGGAAGAATGCTAGCGGGAGTGTTATGTCGTTCGATACGCGACTTTAATAGTCCTGAGCCCTCGGCAGTCGCAGGAAAGGCTTGGCGCCCCCTGTTTTGAGCGATGCATTTATGTACTCGGGTAAAAATGAAAAAGGTCCTGCGCGTGACTCGAGTGCGACGACGGGGATTCCTCCGCGTGATTTGTTTGCCCATATGGGGCCACTTTGTTTTCACCTATTTTCGAGAGGGCGGCGTTCCGGCGGCGCACAGCCCGCCGCGACGATTATCTTCGTTTTTACGAGGGATCGTTCCGCAGTGCCGATCGTAAAACGGCGAGCTCTCCTGCAGGAGGAGCTGCTGCCGCGTGGGCGCTCTTTAATACTGAGATGCGAATATTGAAAGCGAGCCCGATTGCGATTCGAATCTCCCCTGGGCTCCGGCTCTGGAATTTATGGCTGCGTAATTGTGATCGATGCGCTTCGGATGATCGGAAATGATACTTTTAGAGCTAGAACTGACAGTCTCGCAATGAATATATTATGCCAAATGTACGTGAAAATTGAAAAACTGCAAGACTCTTTTATTTTTTTATTAGTTTGATACTGGAAAAAGTTGTTATTCAAATCTCTTTTCGTATCGTAAAATTTATTCTAGAAAAAACCTGAATTATTATTTAAATCTATTTCTTCTATCCTTAACTTAAGCTAACTATGTATAGCTACATTTGAAAAAAAATTTGATAATCACAGTGACAATATATATAGTGACAACAACTAAGGTAATTAAAATAATAAAAAAACATATTTTTTAACAATAAATAAATGTACATTACTAATGATGTAGATATTCTACGCATCTAACAGTTATTTAAGCCTTTAAAATTTTGTTATTTTTCAGTTGATTTCAATGTACAACAGCCGATTTTCCTTAAATAATTATTTGCAAAATTAACAAAGCAACATTTTGTAATTAATAAGCGTAATTGCGAATATTAATAAGTAGTTGATACGCTTAAAATGTTAACTGTATTTAATATAATATCACTTAACTTCGTTATCAGATTTATTTTACTTTCACAATTACTGATGAATCATAAGTTAAATAGTCGTATAACACATACGTTTGTCAGATAAGAATAATATCATAATTTTTATTTTATTTGTTTTACTTAAAACAAAATTAGTTTAATTACCTTCACTTATCCATAAAAAAAGGTTTATTTCTAGATTTTACAAGTTTAAAATGTTCCTTATCATTACAACATATCTATAATATTCAACTTTTTAAAGGTTACGTTAGAGAAGCCGAGGAATTACGTTGGCGAGCGCGTGCATGCGCACTTATTTTCTAAATGATATCGCTAGCAAGCATTTAAGTTTTATACTGGCCTTGACACAAAATTTGCATGTCAGTTTCGAAATGCTCGCTAAAAAATGTAATATATATGTATACTTATTTCGAACCATTTCTCTCTTATAATAACTTTGATCAAAATAACTGCGCATTAAAAATTTGATTGAATTGCTATTTATTGATTGTTTTCAATACAAGAGATTAATTTTTCAGTAACTTTGGCGCTTTATTTTGAATAATCACTTATCAAAGTCAATATGTGATTTCAGCTCTATTTACTTTTTCTATTTCCAGTTCAAAGTAACGTATGAGTTCTTGCTTTACTCTGGAGCTTACCGTATAACTTGATTTTATAAACTTGAATACGTCGGGCCAAACAAAACTAAAAATTTATATTTGCCGAAAGTTTTAGCAAGTTCGACGCGCCACTTTCTGCAGCCGTCCACACTGGGTTGCGCGGCCGCTTGCACGTAAACACGCACACACAATCGAAACAGATGTCAAAAAGTGCCACGAACGCCCGAATGATCAAACGGATCGAATGGAAAAATCACACAATGGGAAAAGTTGAAGAAAAGAAAAATAAAGAGCGATAAATCCTTCAGCGGAAAGGCAAGGCGCTCAGTTTCTCGCACACACCGGCAGAAAAATCCTTGCGACAAAGTCTCAAAAAGCAGCCTGCCACTCGGGCCACGTGTACGAGATAATAAAGCAAAGGAGGAAAAGCCAAGCGTGTACTTTACCCGGCTATTTACGCAAGGCGTTATCGCAGCCGAATGACAACGAGGCGACTGAGTGTTTCTTTGACGAAACGAGGAAAGTCGCTGCACATACTTTGCCAGGAGTGGGAGAACCGGCAGGCCTTGCAGGCACGTAAGCGCTGCAGAAGAGAGAAAGGAACACGCGCTACGCAGTGTGCGTCGTTAATTACTCTATCGGTGCGCGCGTTACTTACACTATCGGAGCAACGGCTGCAATACTTTTTTTCTTGTTTGCCATGGAAATCTCGGGCAATAATTTCGTTAAATTTTTTTAAACTGGATTACCATTATAAATTTAACCGGTGCGCGGCCCCAACGATTTTATTCGGCACTTTGTTACGCGCGCAAATTTGTCGTTGTAGCTTTTTTTCCTACTTTAAAGCGCCGCGGCGCTATCAAATCCGCAGCAGTATATACATTTTTACAGTCGGTGATTGGGAGAGAAGCGCCGGAGCGAAAAAATAAATTGTAACAGTTGGTACTTGCGCGCGCAATCTCTAAGCAATTATGCCTATCCGATGAAACTTTGACAGCGTTTTTCAATTAAGTGCTGCGGACGAATCCTCCGCTTTTTCGACAGTCCGCGCGATCATTAAAGTTCATTTTGATGTCTGAAGTAAACGTTTACATCGGTGCCGCTTGGATTTTCTCTTTTTTTCTTTTCGTATCAACAGTTTTACTGCATAACAGTACGTGCAGCGCTCGGTGTGGTTTGCGTCATATTCCGGCATCGCGTAAAATGCCGAGGGAAAAAAGCCGAACGAGAAATAAAGTTCCGTCAATAGCGCGAAGAATTCGGGGCTCTTTCTCACAAAGTTTCCCCGAGTCTTTTATGAACGCGCCTGCATTTGCGTGGGGCGCAGTTCGCGCTGCAACTGCAGATAACCTACAGCCGGTGCTTTTTCTCACCCAGTCTTATTTTCAGCTCGAGTGCGGCAAGTATAATAAAATTCCGCGCGTCATCGACGCATCAGAGTGTCGGGGCTGGGAATTAGAATTTACGAGAGTTATCGGCTCCCTCTCCTTCGCTCTCCGTGGATATTTTCAAGCGTGTAGTAAATTGAATTCCAAATTTTTCGAATCACTGAACGCACAGCTCTCGCGCGAGCGGCAAAAAAGCTTTTACTGGATATATAAAAGCCGATAAAGCGATAGCGAATTGGTGAAACGTCGAAGTAAAAAGTGAGCGAGAGGTAGGCGGCGCAAAAAGGGAAAAGTAGATAAAGAGAGGTGGCCGCCCGCCAGTAAATCGCGCAAGGGCGCTAATCCCGATTTGCGATCGCGCAACGAGATAATCCCGCTAATTGCGTGTCAGTTGCAACGTGTCGCATTTTATCTGACCTGTCGCCTCTCGGACCTTTTCTACCCAGCGGTTCAAGCGATATTGTGCGTGCAGCCGGCCTCTTTCACTCTCCGCGTTGCTGCGACGCGTGCAAGCGCCTCCTCCCTAAGCGACAGAGATTGCACCTGTCAAGCGCATTTGCCCTCTTTTCACCAAGAAAATCGACAATGTCTTGTCCGTTCTTCTTACGGTCTTTCTGTATTTTATCTCATAGTTTTAGCAATTTTCTAAATTTAGCTAAACCTGTTGACGATGAAGATCTTTTTCGATAGGACGTATATCCCAATGATATTCTTCATTTTTATCATTGGATTATACTAATTTGGGTATAATATATGCGTGCAAATTAAAGGCAATCAAGTTAAATTATCATTCATTAATAAAAATATTTTCGCAGCAAAATACATTCAATTTTTCAAAGAGGTACTTAATTCAAATGTTGAGGTTAATTAAATAACTTTTATCTTTTTAAAAACCTAAAATTAAATTTATATATTTTGTTAATTAGGGCCTACTTTTAGGAGTTCAAATAAAACGACGTTTAAAAAAATTAAAAGAAAAATAATTTAAATACGAGTAAGGTAAAAAGAAGCTTAATTAACATTTCAACTTCTTACTCAAAGCGAACTAGCAAGTACAATTATTTATACAGAGCAGTATCGGCATCAGCAGTGTGGAGGACATAAATGTAAATTTAAACAGCTTAATAACACTTTTTATATTATCGATGATTTATAAACAATAATAGTTAAATAAGGTACTTTATCACCATTACTTATTTTTATTTGCAACTTTAAATATACTTTTACATTTTTAAGAGGTATTCTTTAATAAAACAATGTTTTTACCATTAAGCACCTAATAACTTTTATAAAATTTTTCGGAAAATCTATGAAATGGCTGTGCAAAACTATTTTGGGATAAATATTTTACTTAAAACTATTTTTTTAATAAAGAGATGATTACATTTTATGAGACAATTAATAATTTTTGAAAATAAACAAAAATTATAATTTAAAGCATTATTATTTCTCAATCCGAAAAAACAAACATTTTTAAGCTTATAAAGTTTTAAAAATGTCACATTTTTTGAAGCGAAATATTTTTACAGTTTTAATAAATATGCTTTGAACTTTTGGAAAAATTTTTTCAGCTCTGTAAATTAATTAAAAAAGCATTTGATTAAAATTAAAAGATTTCACGTTGATTGTTTACAAAGCACTCGTTATTTATTTGGATGACAGGCATTGCAATATTTGTTATTGATATTACTCTCAATTTTTTTTCACGAAAATGAGGGAGTTCGATCGTTATTGTTGGACATACGCGGTCAATGTATCGTAATAATTTAACGACGAAGAATCGGACACACATTGAAAATGATAAGAGTTCAGTTGCTATTAAAATTAATCAACGAACTTATCGAATTTCTCTCGTGTATCAAAGAAATTCACTGACTCATAGACCTCTCCGGCTTAGAGGTAGGGAATTCGGCTCACGCTTTGTTAAAATCTAGAGTTTTGCCGTCTACGACGCCGTACAATAGATAATGAAACGCGCACTCAGAATTCGTTATCCAGGCGCGGATCGCTGTCTGTTGCAAAAGCAAAACTTTATAATCAAATTGTTTATTTTGCAATTAGCCGTCGGCGGGCGGAAGGAGAGACTGGCGCAGCTATCGAGCGCGGCGGATGAATTAAGGGGGGTATTACTCCATTCGCGCGAATTTTCGCAAAGAAAACGAATAAATAATTCGCGCCCGGACATTTTCATTGAGCTTGGCCCACCTTTCTCTGGTACATGCACTCTTTCTTTCTTCTCTTTCGGTCTTTCTTCTCTTTCGGGGTTTTCCGCCCCTTCTGACTCTCCATCTTATCTCTGAATCGTTCCTCTTCGTTCGCTGTGAAACAGCCGCGGCGGTCTTATCATTCGCTGATTTACATCACGAGTTGGTTCGTTTCGTGGTAACGCCTGGCCTTTTTCGACAATTTTTTCTCTCTCTGAAACCGCTGTTGTGTAGCTTTTTTCACACCATCCCTTTTTCTCGCTTTGACCCTTGCCTAACAAGCACTTTGTCCTGCCTTGAACGTATCAAAAATGCGACTTTCAACTGCTGCTTTCTGCAGAACATAATGAATATTACATTTTCGTTTATATGATTACATTTGTTTTCCTATTCTTTAAACCATTTTTTTAAAAAGTCACCTTCTCACTTGCAGAAGCAAAAGAGTTTAAAAGAAGACCCTTCATAATTTCAAAGAAAGAAGTGCAATACGGTTAAGGAAGGAGCTGGAACTTAAGGGAAAGTGCTTCTAATCAACCGAGTCCCACAGTCGTTGGTCCTGCTTTTACTCGCAATATATTATCTAAAATTTTCAGAAAGAACTTTCACGTTTTACGATATTTTTCAGCATTGCTAAACTGATTGTAACTTTGTTACGCCTTGAGATGGAAACAATTCTTTTTCTCGCAAGTTGGAGTGCAGAGTAATGAATATTTGAAGCCTTAAAGATTTAATATGTACATAACTTGGGGGCCGTATTGCGGAGTTCGTCTCTCTGAATGTGGTTTATGGAGTAAGGATGCCGTTTTTGAACTAAAGAGTCGTAAAGCATTTATATCGAAGCTTTGCATCACCAGACAGCACTTCGTTCGTCGTAAATACAAAAAATCCCTTCGGTGACTGCTTTTCATAAAGCTTTTATATTTCATTTTCATTGGTTGTACGTAAAAGCATATTCTTATTCGCTGTAGTGCGCGCGTATTATTACCAGGAATTCTCTTTGATCGAATTAATTCCGTTTTATAAATGTTATTATTTTGTGCGCACTGCATGCAAGCTTACATTAACGATAATTAATATTAAATGTGCTCGGTAACTTTTTCATACGATTCATAACAATAAATAATACTAAAGCGCCAAAAGCAAGATTGAAGAGTGCGTGCATACATGCAACTTATATTCTGGTATTATACGCTCTTTGTGATGGTCTAGCTCATATATATATGATTTTACATTAATTCTTTGAATCTTAAACAATGAAGATGTCTGTTCCTGCTGCATAGCAATCTGTCCAAACCATCTGACACTTCTGATTATACTTTATTTTTTAAAGCTTTTAGATTTATGAAAAGATATCCAGTGATTGAAAAGAATGAAATAAAAGAGCTAAAACAATTACTGTTTTTTTTTGTTTTTGCGTGAATTGGTGAGTTTGAATGGAATTTTTTTCAATTCCATCATAGTTTTATTCTCATGACAAAAATATCTCATCTCTATATTTTGCCGACTGAACAAAAAATTCGCCGATAATAACGAAAAACTAAGTTTACGGCAAATCAATAAGAAATGTTACTTATCGAAAAGTTGTAAGGGCCTGATCGGAACAGCCTATATATTTTGACTGGCTGTGAGGTGAAAGTTTTCGATTTGCCGATCGATGCTTTGGCGAAGATGACGAAGCAGCGCAGGAGGTGAGGACAGAGGCAAAGGGAAGAGAGGCAAGAGACGTGGCGTAGCATCTAGAGCCACGTCAAAATGAGAAATGTCTCTTCTGCGAGCGCACCTGACATCCGCATTACCTGGCCTGGGCTTAGAGCTATGTGCGGCAGACATGTGCCAACGTGGCGAATACTTGCACGAAGTGCAAAGGACGAAGGAGACGAGCGGCGAGGGCGGGCGCGAGAGAGATAGTCGGGGGGGGGGCTGAAAGGTGACTGAAAGTCGAAATCGGATCGAGAGACGTCGTAGTTGGCGCGCGCAAGCAGACGACGTGAAGAAACTTTTAAAGCGAGTTGTTCGGGCTTGTTATGATAAATGTATAAGGAGGTGCTCATGGCGTGTCTTTGAGCTGGGACATCGAGTTATACGCTTGATTGAATATGTAAATCCTCGCCTACTTACAAGCTCGGAGCGAAGGCGTGCGAAGACTGCGACGAGCCCCGGAGATGGAGGCGCGCTTTTGAAGCCGACGTATACCTACCAAGACTAAAGCATTAAGAAACGTGTACTCGCGACGAGGACCGGACAAACGAACGAACGAACGAACGAGCGAATGGAAGGACGAGTGACGAATAAAATATTTATCGAGCCCTTCTCCACTTTTATACCGAAATCTCTGCGCTTCTACCGCTCTCACTTCTTCCTCCGCTTTATCTAATCCAATTCCATCCGGCCTCAAATCTTCGCGGCTTCTCTTTTTCTCTCTCTTGCGATTGAGCAAACAAGTGCAACGAGCTGCTGTTGCATCTTTGTTTTCTCCCTCTCGCATTCTCTTTGCCCGCGCCTCCAATCCTCGGGATCATTTATGCATACGGCCCGTAATCCGCGAGGATTTTGCTCGACGTTTGGCTCGGTCGAGCGTCAATAATTCCGCCCGGTTTTGCAGTTTTGGTCTCGCGTTTCTCAAGACGCTCTTTCTCTCGTTTCCTTGCTTTCGCAAGCCCTATGGATCTTTCATTCTCCTCTGGTTTTCTGCCTTTTACTTCATTTCTTCCGCCTTTCTAATTTGCTCCAGATGCACGTTTTCTCTCATCTCATTTTTTGCTCTCTTGGGCTTATTTATACTCCCATCAGAAATTCATTAAGTCTTTGAAATTAGATTTGTCTTTAATTCGAAAAACTCTCAGTCCGTAATTCCTTTTCCAAACGCTTCATTGATTAAAAAATGTGTTTAATGAATAAGGTTCATGCGAGACAATGGGTCCTGAGCTTTTGGCTGTTTCGATAGGTGCTTGCGCGAGTACCGTGATGATTCCATCGTGAAGTAATCGATGGGAAAACCGACGATGATCAATCCATTTGTAGAACAGGACGGCGTGTCGATTCGAGTAATTCCTTTGGGCGGCAGGAGACGCTTCTCGAGGCTGGGCTATAGGCAGGCGGCGCTGGAACGCTTACCCGGCCATTACACGGGCAATTTGCATATTGCAGCGGTCCGCGCAGTAGTAGTGCATGCCAGTGGTTCTGTTATTGGTGTAACTTGGTCCTCCCTCTCCCGGCCCCTTTTCAAAGAGAACAGCCCTCTCTATCCCCGATATTACGCGCCTTGAAACTTGCCGATAATCCGTGCCGGCGCTGGCTTATACTGCACGGGGAGCCCCCTAGGCCGGGTCTCGTTCGCTCGTTTTCGCCACGAGGGTAGGTGTGTAAGGCTGCAGCGCCAGCGTCGTACATATATTATCCGATTAGTCGGGCCCGGCCCTCGAACAAGCGGCCGCCGTCCTTACAGAGGCAGGGAGAGAGTCGGCCTCGGAACCCGAATAAATTTTCCCTCCTCCCTACCACGTTTCGCGCCAACTTTACCAGATAGCTGCACCGAGCACAAAGAGCAGCCATGAAGAGTCGTTCTAGCAATCTTATTACCTATCACTGAGTTTGATGGCTTTTTTACACGTGCAATTACTTCGATAATCTATTATATCAGTGCACATATTAACATTTTAATGTTTCATCAAATTCGACGTAAAAAGAAATAGTTTCGTGTACGCGTATAATTACATAATGCAAAGCTATTATTTTTGCTTATAGAAACGAGTTAGTTTTAAGACATTAATTACAATTTTCAGTATGTTAAATGCATGATTAAATTTTGAAAATAAATTTGTAATTAATTAAAAATATAGTCCAGTTTCTCAATCTTTACGTTTTATTAAAAAGAAAGTATCCGAATACATTAATTGGCTACTTTCAGTTTCTTCTGTGTTTCTCCATTACTTGGTTGAAAAGTCTCTCGTCTTCGGACATAACACGTCCTTCTCCCCCAAAAGTAAAAACGCCGCGTACCCCGGCATGAGCCTCTGGTGTCCTTTGACCTGCATTGAGGTTGCCTCCGCCGTAAGCCGTGACTGTCCCGTAGCCGTTTTCAAAAACTTTCTTCTCGTAATCAAGACTAGTAGATGCGTGCTTGCCGTTCACGAACGTCGAGTGTGCGTGAAGTTGACCATTGTCCCTTCGGAATCTGCGACCCTGCGCGCGTAACGATAGGACACATCAAGGGACAAATCTTAATTGTTAATTAGGATTAGAATTAGTTATCGATTGTCGAAAACCCCCAGGCTTTATTTATATTACGTAGCGAGCAGACTGAACGTTACAAATGTGTTGACTCTTACCCAGCCAGGAGGGGGTTTGGCGTGCGGATTGAATGGACCGTAGCCCGGGAAATTAGAGAGGCTCGGCTGTGGCCTCTGTTGCGTCGTTGCGTGATGCTTGCCCTCGGTGATGACTACCAGGAAAACCGCAACTACAGCCAGCACGGATAATAAAGATTTCATCCTGTCGATTGCTGAAAATTAATTTGGAATTCGTCAGAGCTTTAATATTTCATTTGAATGGCTACTTTCCTTAGAAAAGTTATTGCTGCTATTTCAAGGCTAATTATGCTTCGAACATCCAGAAATGCAACGATATGCATTGTTTATGCTTTTGAAAAATGTGTGATAAAAGAATCTAATTTTTACAAAAGCTACTCTAAAGTAAAAGTTTTCTTTTTATTTATTATTTTTTTGGCTTATTTGCTTTTTACGAACTACAGTAATTAGAGAAACGAGGAAAAACAGAATTTCTGGCAATGAATCGCGAATTTTGGGGTAAAGAAGTAGCTAACTGCTGCGCTGAAAATCACAACTCAGGCTACAGGTATGGGTAAGACAAGTTTTTCTACTTCCTTGATTCAGTCTTCACAAAAAAGTACTAATTTTTTGGTAGTTTTCACAATAATTTTGTATTTTTTATATATTAAAATTTTTTTAAATATACGATTTATTTTAATAAATATTATATAATATTTATTATAATAAATCGTATATTACAATCGCACTTTACTCTGGTTTAATAAATAAATAAATAATGGGTTTATTGCGTAATAATAACTTGAATAACGTGAACGTAACGAAGTGAATATTTTTTAAATAAATAAATAAAGTTCAAAATATTAATGAATTCACTTTGAAATTTATTATTAAAATATAAAATAATCGGACAAGCTTAAATTTAATTATCTTTGCTTGATGGTTTCGTAAAATATTTTATTACAATATATTGAACGAGTTAAATAAAAGATTAATAAAATAATTTACCTTATATAGTCCTGGGATGAGCAGAAGTTACTATGTGAAAGGATAAATTAATTCTGATGTAAAACAAGCAGCGAGCAAAGTTTATATACTGATGCAGATCAGTTATTTCTGAATGAAGCATATATGTATTGTGCGCATACGGAGACTGAAATCGGGGAACTCCCGAGACTTGTGTTTATGTTCTGATAGTCTATCCTTAACTCGGGAGAAGAATCAATTATCAAGTGAAAAAATCACTTATCAACTATTTTTTTATGTACTATGTAACATGTTGTAATGCAAATCGACTCGTTTCCTTATCTTTTGTATGCTACTACATATACTACATTTCTTAGAATACTGGGATTTCTAATTTGAAAATTAAACATTTTATGCTACGGTAGAAGTTCTAATTTAAAAAGCTTATTAAAGCCTTAAGTAACTAATAATAAGTAATAAAATAAGTCGAAGTTTTTGAATTATGATATAAACGATTGGTGATTCGGCAAAAAAATGATCTCGTCGCTGCACGTTTGGCTCACATTCGTAACTGCGCGGGCTGTTTTTGTTTCAGCGTGCACATGTCGCAACTAAAAGCAGAATCGGGGGTAAAAAAACAATCGAAAGGTCGAATTACGAGTCGCTGTCCTATGAATTTTGAGGAAGCGCACTTTCGTTCAGGCGCCGTGCGCACGCAAACTTGAGCGATAAATATAAAAAAAGCTCGCTCGCTCGCAAAAAACAACAACGGGCCGGCGACTTCGATGGTAATAAATGGCGATTGGGGTTGTTTGGATTTTGGATTGGCGCACGAGTGCGAGGCGGCCCCGCAAGGCAGTTTTATATATAAATAACCAGAGAGAGAGAGAGAGAGAGAGAGAGAGAGCGCTAGTTCAATCGTAAAGTTGAATTATGTTTTATAACCGAGAGCCCCGCCTCGCTCTTTCTCTTTCTCCCACGCTATCTGCCGCGCTCTCGATCGCTTGATCAAAAACGTCCCTTGCTTGCTATATCGCTATTTGCCGTTTACAAACTGGCAAATGGATCTGCCATGTCGTATTGCGCGAGATTGGGATTGCCGGAAAATAGGAATGTGATTGACTGGTCACCTGCGAAGCAAGGGCTGCCGAACTGAGTGAGAATGAATTTAGCTTCTCTTTCTGTCTGATGGCGCGAGCCGCTCCACCGCGTGTTACACTTTTAAAGGCTTTAAACTTTTTTTCGGCATTGTTGTGCGAATAAATGGTGAATGGCCGCGCTTGTTTTGTCGGACTTCGTTGTGGCCAAAATAGATTTTTTCGTTTGCCTAAAAATTAAAACTCCGCCCGCAATTGTTATTTTTCCAGTGCCTACAGTGAGGAGTGTTTCAGAGGCTAATTAAACTCTTGCACGCAAGAAACATCATGTGCGGTTAATTGTCTACTAATTGGATACTTCACATAATTTTACGTACACTTGAAAAAGCCAGTTACGTTTTTGATACTGGTGTTAATTATTTTATTTTATTTTAAATATTCATTTGACACGCGACGAGATGTTGGGAAATAGAGTGAGTCCAATTACGGTAAAAAGTTGAAGCAAAACCTAAGGAAGAGTTAAAAGCTGCTTTTTCCCGATCGACTAGATAGAGTTATAACGAACGTCTTTGTTCGTTAGCGAAGCTCGCTTGGCGGCAACGGCAAGTTCCCATTGTCATCGCGGCTGCGCGCGCAAATTGAATTATTGTCGTCGCGTTCCGCAGTCGTTTCTCGCCTAATTTACATGCAAAGTCAGCTTGGTTAAGGCGCCCGCGAGAGAAAGTGAACGTAAGAAGCGCAGGCGCTACAAGCCATACAAGTCGGCGACTCGGGCGTCAGATTAAAAGTTTGAATTACAGGCTTCGCGGATTCGGATGCATTAGATATATGGCGCTGCAGCTATAAGGATCCCGATGAGCAGCGTCATCCTCGCGTGTTCATCAGTCCGCGGAGAAAGAAGCTGCGGGCGCGGGGAAACTTCGCTACAGCGAATTTCCATTTAGAGAGACTTTGCAAGCGTTCAGCTCACCGATCCTTCCTATATATGTGTGGGCGCGGCTCCTGAGGCGAGACTCGAGCGCGCGAAACTGAATTGAACCAAGTGGATTTGAGGCCGCCTCAGCCGCGAACCTTCGGCTACCTTTTTCTCCCTTCGAGCGCACCTGCACGGATTCGCTTTTTCGATTGCGGAGCTGGCGCGCTGATGAGACGCGACAGATTGCCAGAGTAAACATTTCGCAGGCTTTCCATTCCAATGGAAATATTATTCTTGAAACTCTAGGCTTTTGTCGGTATGTACTTTATTTTCGAATCTTTACACTTGCTGAATTGGCTCGCCCGACAGAGCGAGACTTTAGCTACGACGATTTTATAACAAAATATATTACATTTTACACTACAGGTATTATGCGAAACAATGTAATAACATGAGGAATCAATCGACTTCCAGCTTTCGGAAAGAGCCGTGAAAACCAAAGAGATCATCGATGTCGACCGTTGGACCCGGCCGCAATGTTTCGTCGACGATCGCCTCCTCTTCTTTCAAGAACCAGTCTCGCCAATCTGCCAGCTTCTTTCGCCATTTCTCTAAAATTCGAGGAAAGCTTTTATTGTTTCGAAAATGTGTTCTTTATCGTTTCAGGCGAAATAAAAATGTCAGTTAATTATTACCGTCCAATTCATTCATCGATGGCTGTTCACCACCGTAATCAACTGGCAGCACGGACTTGGGAACATACTCGTAGAGGGACTCGAGCCCAGAGGAGTGCACGTGTACCTGCAGATAATTCATTATTCGTGTTAATAGTTTAATAAAATAATCCGATGCAGGGTAAAAGCGTTGTCGTGTCTAATTGATCGTTCTTTGAGTGCTCGCTTTGAAAATTCAGTGAAAATTATTGAAAGCGAGCGGACGTACAAAGCGACGACATTATAGTCGAGTTATATACAGAGTTCAGTGTGTGCAATTTAACAATATGATTCATCCCAAAGCGAGCACAGCTTTTGCCAAAATACGAAATCAGTCGCGAATTACCCTCGCAGCGAGTTTCGGCTTGATCGCCGACTTGACGAGCGTGACGATACGGTCGATGAAGCTCGGCGCGTTGATGAAGTGTATGCCCTTTATCCTGGCGCCGTAAGCCTTCTGCAATGTGACAAAAATCGTTACCACTCGAGCGAGAGCGCTTCATAAATTCTCCGGCAGATCCACAGGCACACTCGCAGCGGAGCGCCCGACTATCAAATTACGAGCTGCTGCACATCCACGCGAATCACGTGATCAGCTCCTCTCGAATTCCGCGTATCTGCGTGCGTAGAGCCTCGCTATCTCGATTATGAGCTGAAGGGGCGCAAGAGCTCCGACCCCTACTTCTGCCGCCGCCATATTCTGCCGACTGTATCGAATTTTTTTCATGGTCTATTAAGTACGCCGCCAGCACGGGAAAAGCCGAATTGCCAGAGTCGTTGCGGAAGAATTTAAATTTGCGAGCTGAGCGCGAAGAAAGAAACTCATTCGAGAAAAGTGAAATGCGCGCGTGGCAATCGATCCGCTGCCATAGTTACACTGTTACGAATTTCGAGTGCATGCTATTGTACCGCCTTCTCGAATTTTTTCACGATTCTTTTGTTGAAGAGGTTTTGCGGGCTAAGTTTTATAATTAATTCATTTTTTCTGAACGAATAATGTGAACACAGAGGTTTTTTAAAGCGTTCTTAGGACTGGATTGAAAAAAAAATCATTCAATTTTAAAATAACGAGCAAGTTCATGCGCGCTTCGCGCGCCCTTACTTTCTGATACTAACCAAGTATTATATATCTAATTATTTTAATTTATATCCATTTGATAAAAATTAAAATAAATTGTATTTAATTCTAAGCAATAAACCACGAAAACATTCTATTACTTTTAAATTATAAAATTATTGTTTCATGAAATTTCTTTTAGTATTAAATTTTAGTTCCTAATCTCACTTAATGTCTAATTTTTTAAATTTAGTTTATTAATGTTTATACCAATTGTAATACA
>UCOM01001823.1:0-34545 GCA_900474385.1 Ormyrus pomaceus
GGGGGGGGGGGGGGGGGGGGGAGGAGGGGTTAGCGCGCAAGCGCGCGCCTGATGATTTCGAGCGCGCACCGAAGCTCCGACCGCCGCGGTACTTTCGTTTCAGCGGTTAACTTTCGCAAACGATGCGATATTAGAATCAGGAAGAGGTAATAAGGGGCTTTTACGCTCATTTTTCATCGGCGGAGTAGTGGCCTTTTTGATCTACTCGAAAATGGGTTGAAAAGTTCTTTATTATGGAGCGGTTTGCTTTTAACTTAATTGGGAAAAGATTTTTTGGATTAATGGTGAAGGCAAAGCACTTCGTATAACGCTGTTATGTTTGTTTAATGAATCGTGGGAAATTTTACGGTCGGCAAAGGTCAATCAATATAGGCCTTTTAAATTAAGAAACTGCTAAATTGGTGTTTATTTTCTTCTATTCTGAATTTTAACCGATAAAGGTGAATTTATATTGCCAGCTTGCAAAAAATAATGTTTAGAATGAAATGCTGCTTTATTTTGAATAGATAACGAAGATCATTATAAACGCTGTACCAGCAATTTATAATACGAATCTCAAATTTACGATATTATTTTCAAAATAAGAAAAATTTTAACAGATCTCCTACAAATTAAAGATAACAGACCTAATATCCGAAATGCAAAAATAAGGAATTCCTAACGCAAGCCAAACACCCCCTCCTAATTCAAAGTGCTCTTTCAGCAACGAAACCCGCTGGCCTCCCTTGAACGGGCGCACAGCAAATGTAGAAACGAAATCCCGCGCTTAATCACTTGCGCGTCTTGGGGCCATTAAAAACACTAACAATCCGAAAAAACAATGGAAAAAGCTCGCTTCAAAATAAACAGGCATCTCCGCTCTGCCTCCTCGAGCCGCAGACACGCGTATATATGTATATACATAGCGATTAGACTAGGAGCTCCGTAGTAGAGAGAGGACGCGCGGCTGTCGCTGAAATGAGGTCGACATAATTGCAGAGAGCCCGAGTTATACCGGAAGGAAAGAGCGACGACGACGTCGACGTCGGCGACGAGCGGAGAACGAGAGGATATAGAGTCCCGGGGCCGCGACGCGCCATCCATTGTCTCGCAGACTCGACCCGGCGCTGATTAAATACTTGACACATCTCTCTCTCTCTCTCCCGCTGCATCTCTCTCTCTCTCTCTCTCTCCCTCTTGCTCCCTCTCGGACACGGGCCGCCGCGACATAACTTTGTTCGAATTGTAATTACGGCGAGCGGAATGGCCGTCGATGCCGTCGCCGCCGCGGCTTCGGCCCGCAAAGATGAGCGCCCGGCGTGTGTACGGGCCCCGGAAACTTTGCGGCGGCGAGTTTTCGGCGATCTACGCTCGGATATGGGAGGTAAGGTTCGGTTCGGGGGAGTAACTTCTCGGCGGTGCGCTGCGAAAAGTACGCGGGGGAGAATGAACTGCGATTTCGAATCGATTGGAATGGCGGTATTTACTGCTGCTTTCGGTTCCTTCGAGTTCATTGTTTTTTACTGTCGGTTTGTGGAGTACGATTAAAATATTTCTCCTGGTATAAATCACAAAATTTTTAAATGTAAATACAGAAAAAGCTAATGAAATTAAATGCGTTCTTATAAATATTAAAAAAGAAAGTTTTGATTCATTAATAACTTTTTCAAATCAAAATTTAACTTTATAAAATATTTCTAGAGTATTTTCAAAGCTCTAACTGGGACGAGTGCAAGAAAAATAGTTGAATTTTCACCGTTAAAAAACCAATATTTTGAAAGCAAATGTACCGCATAAAAATTGTTGACACTAAATCCAGTTAAAACATTGATTCACCCGGCTGGAATTAGGTACTCCAAACTTCATTAATTAAAATCTCCTAACTCAAACGCAATTACCCACTGAATATCGCGCGGAGAGAGCAGCCATTATAATGGTCTTTTTCATCAAGCCACTTTTTCACCGCGTCATTCGTCTCTGGCGCTCTTGGCTTCATTCCGCCGCGGGCCAGACGGTCTCCAGCTGCTAATTCGACGCGATGATCTCTCCACCCGCGCAGTTTTCCGCGGAGAGCCGCGAGTAACGCGGCGACACGTGTTATGTATATGTGTATAAGCGCACTCCGGGGATTCCCCGGATTTTCTCAGGACGGCAGCGCGGCTCGCGCCCGCTGGAAATTGTAATTCCGAGATTTGTTAAATTTGATTTATCTTGTTTCGAAGTGTTGGAAAGTTTGTGGCGGAGTCGAGCGCCGTGTAACTGTGTAATGAGCGCCTAGTTTCTTAGTAGTAAAATTGCGGGTGTTAACAATAATTTAAAATTTTGAATAAAAAAATGCAATTTCGAAATGATTCTGTCTACGGTGCAACAACGAATCTGCTACTGCTATACTCTTTATTTTACTCAAAAAATGTTTTAGCAAAAGCCGGCTTTAGAACCTCCCCCAAAACTCGAGTCTCTTCAAAAACAGCCGCTCGTTCGTCTCAATGAGTCAGAATCGCAGACAGTCGTCAGCCTCTTAACTACTCGCTCTCGTTCCTGCGCGCTCGGGACAACGTCGAAAATGCACGTGTAATCGGATGTAGCCGTAATATACGGGCGCGGGCAGCGGATTAAGGGACGCTCCCGGGGTTAATTTTCTCTCCGTCTCCGCCATTGGTCGAACGCATTAATTCGGCAGCGCGCGCTCGGCGCTCTCCGCGTATAAAAAGCCGGAGGAATTCGCGCGCGCGCTCTGCTCCGGTACACGCGATCGCGATTAAAACGTCACTCTCGCTCTCTCGGTGGATGCGCGCAAGCGTGTAACAGCCGTCGCACCGTGTGAACCGAGCGGAGTCGAAAATTTATAGCGCCCGCGGTGGCCCGCTCCTCCCACCCCCCTCGGCGCGACGCGTCGCGTTATGAATCGAGCCCGACGGTATATACCTAACCTACGTTTTCGAACTGTTTTTTAATTTTATTGCGAGTTAAAGTGCGCGATGCGCGGGGACAACTTTTATTTACTGCGGTTGATGCATCGTCCAGTTTTGGGTGTAGCTTTTTTGATATTTTTGCAAATTTTTTAGAAATTTTATTAGCTTTTTTAATCGTTCAACCGATTTTGATATGTTGTTTATTACTCGGTCGGGTGTAATTCTTTTTGGCACCTTTTTAAAGAAATTTTGCATTTGTTGATGCATTTATATTTAGAATATATATTGCAACCGATTAACATCTAATAAGAATATGTAACAGAGAATTAAAGAATAACTGTTTAATTTGAGTATTAAAAACTGCACATAAAGTGATAAAAAAATAATCTTATAACATTTATCTTTCACTAACATCGCGAGAACATAAACGATGACATTCTTTTCTGCGACCGAAACTCGCCTATTTCAAAGAACTTAGCAGTGAACTTTTACATTGGCATTTAAACGAGAAAGCTATAAATCTTTTAATTAAAAATCATTTAAAATAAAATGTAAGTAAAAGCACATAAAACGATATCTTCCCGACTCCTGAACCGCAGCTCTAAAATGAAATATTGCGGTCATGTTTACGATCGTCCTATTACAGTAACAGCATATTCCAACTATCGTCGAGTCAATAAAGATACTTCAAACGGAAACAACAAGACACGAGCGCGCCGAGGCAATTTCTTTTTCTTTTTTTTTTTTTCGGTATCCGCTTACCGGAGAGACGTCGAGTCGCGTGGCCGAGAAAATAATTTAGTCCCAGTTTCTGCGGATGACAGTCGCCGCGCGCGGCAAGGAGAGGGAGGGACGCGGAAAATCCGCGACGGCTTATGCACTTGCGATTGGGCAAATTGACGCCAATCATAAATAATTGACAGACGAGCGCGCCGCCGGATTTAGATTCTTTTTTAGCGCGGACGTGTCCCACTGCCCGGAAACTTCGTTATTGAAATTAATACGTTTTCTGCGATTGACTCGTTTATGTGGACTGATTATCGGCTCTTTTTTTACGGCGTAATTGAATGTTTGCAGAAAATTTCTTTAATTAACGTGGATTCAGATATATTATAGTGATAATTCGATGGAAAGAATTAAAAATGCATGTTTTAATCTTTGTGTTTATTATTAACTATTAATTTATTATTTATTTCGCTTATGTGCTTTATTACCACCATCATCCATTTAGTCCAAATACCTTTTAGCTTTAGTTACTTAGTCCACAGTCACTTCAACACGAAAACGTTGATTCTCTTTCCAAATTTTGCCCGGGCACAATGTTTGCCTGCCCATTAGCCATTAAAAATTTAACCATCTGCCCGCGCAAAAGGCCAAAAATCGTCGAAAGCGAAAGATTAACCCCCTGGCCGGTCCAGCTTTTTTCGTCGATTAACTCATCAGCCGGATTTACAGGCCAACAAAAACGAATAAAGGATCTTACATAAACGCAGAAACTCGGGGCTCCTCTCCAACAGGCCGGACGGAGAAACGGCGCGGCTAAAGTAGAGGCTCCATCGCGGGGCCATTAACGTTTTACAGCGCGTGGCCCCCCCTCGGGCCATAAATGTTTACGCGACAGGTAATAAAGACGCTTAATACTAATGACAGTAATACCGCGCGCGAGTTCGGAGTCGCCGTCGCCGCCGCCGCCACTGCAGCGGCGCTCTCGGAGAAAACGCCGAGCAGATAGAGAAGGAAAGGAGGAATAAAGTGCGCCGAGCGAGGAGAGAGCCCCGGGAATGAAGTCACGAGGAAAAAATTCGCGGCTTTATAAACCAGCTTCGCGTGTATACTTTGCGCGAGATTAAAGCCTGAAACGCGTGGCTGCGACGGCGGGCGCATGCTCGAAATTTCGAGGGGACACCTGATTTTTTTTTTTTTTATTGGTCTTGCGCGCCACGTTTTTGAAGCGATTCGCGTGATTTTTTTTTTGTTTTTGTAAATTTTTTAGCGGGAGATTTTAGTTTTGCCGACTGATGCGAGCACCTTTTTACATTCTTCATTATTTAAGGCTTTGTTCTGTCATAATAGTTTATATATATTTTTTAAAATTTAAATTAGAAAACTGGCAAAAACTGCAAATAATACTGCAATGGGAGAGAAAAGTTTGCAGTTTATTTAAAAAGTTTTTTTTATTTCTCATTTCGGCAACCTGACTGTTTTTTCATATTCACTCGCGCATTCAAAAACAATTTCATTTTGCGAATATAATATCGAAATTTCAATTTATAATAAAATTGAGTTTTAGTACACGAAGCAATTGCAATTTTATTCAAAATTTAAATAAATATTATCGGGTTAATTTTATTTTTAATAACTTAAATGTCGCATGCAACAATTTTCCCCGAATTTATTTTGCAATTCCAGTTTACAAACAACTATAAAAATAAACTTTCGAAATACCAATTTATATACGTACAACAATAAACTTACGGCAACAAATAAGTAATAAATTTTTATTACGAATTACAAGCATGCCATCAAAATCATAAAAAATATCAATAGTCCCTTTAGCACCTGCAAACTCCCCCACCAAATCGCAAAACTTGCACTGCGCCTCTCGGAAATGAAACCGCTCGATAAACCAAATTCTCGTTTTGCTGCCCCGAAAAGAAAGACAGCGAAAGCTCTTTGCGACAGCTGCCGGGCGTACATACATGCATACTATAAAGGCGCGTCGGGGGGGCTCAATTACATGCTCTCATTTCTGGGCGAAATGAGCGAATCGCACGGCGAGCCTCGCGTGCCTCGCGAATTTTCTTGATTCTCGTGCCGCCGGCGGCCGAATCGGCGCAAAGATTTTTCGTGTAAGCTAAGCGCTGAAATCGGCCTTTCTCTTTGGTTTAATGTTACCTCTCGGTTGCGATTTGCGCGCGATGAAAATTATTGTTATTTATTTAGTGCATCTGATAATAATGTTGGGTCCAATTCTGTAATTCACTTGAAGTATTTCTTGGCGCCCGAATGTTCTTTTTGCTAATTTAGAACTAAACTTTATATAATTTACTGTAATACAGTTATAACTTTATTTGCGATATTCTGGTTATATTCTTTATCAAATTGCATTTATGAAATTTTGCTTTTAAAAACATTTCTAGTTTATAAAACTCGCAATAAACGTATCTTCAGTATACATTTTAGAATTTTTCTAGTGGTTCTAGTTTTAAAATTCCCGACCGCATTTCTAAAAATTTTGTGAAACATTTGAAGCTTAAATTATTTTCTTTGTCAACATTTCGGAGTATCTCGAAAAATGCAAAATCGCAAGAATATTATTCTCATTTTACAAACATTTTAGAGACACCCAGAAAATCAATTGCACGAAAAAGTATACCAAAAAAATGACTACAAATCACGAACCGCCATTTCGAGCGAGCAAAAAAAGTACCAGAGGCACCTTCCCAAGGAAATCCAGCGTTCGCGGCGCAGGATATGTATACGAGAGGAAAAGCGCCTCCAGCGCTCTCTCGTCTCTCGCGGCATTGCGCGCAATGACGGTTTTGACGAATCGACGGGAAAGCGAGCGCGAAATCCCGCGCGCCTCGATTATTACGAATCCGCGTTGGCGCGCCGCGGCGAGCCGATGATTGAATCGCCCCGCGCGTCTCTCTTTCTCTCGCGATCCGTCGCGGCGCGCACGCAATCACTCAAAAATCACCTCGTCAAACGCCACCCCGCGTCTGGCTTCGAGGCGCGCCGCGCGAACTTTGCTCGGACGGTCTTCGAGCCGATTTTAATATCGCGGGAAATTACGATCGGGGAGTTTTTATCTAATTTGGGATTGTTATGTCGCGTTATGCTTGTGGTAGAGGGACGGTGAATCGATAAGTCACGGATTTGAATAAAACTTTAAGTAATAAAGGAAGTAGTCTTGCGAGGATTCGCGTGATCTGCTCCTTACTCAATTTAAGTTTTCGATTTTAGATTTTCTTAAATTAGATCGCAGAGGAGACGTAATTTTATCTGCGATGGGAATTTGTTCCCTCTCGTTTTAAAGTATTGTAAATTAAATTTTCGAATAATGTGACCGAAAGAGTAAAGTTTCTTTTGTATTAAATTTAGATATCATATTATTCGGCACGAACAATTCAATTTGTGTATTTAATTTCACAATTTTGTGAATGACTTGAAAGTCTTTTTAACTTTAGTAATATACTTTTACGAGGAAAGCCCGTCGGTATCAATTTTGTATATTTATATCAAACGTCTTAAAATATACTTCGCAGCTTATTGGAGATATTTTGCAGGTAAAAATTAATAATTATAACTTGGAATTTAAAGTAGATGACCTATAAAACTTTTGGAAACTAATTTGACGGGAATCGAGTATCAAATAGTCTGTATGCTTTAAAAGCTAAAAGTTTCGACCTACTTGGAAATAATTCATACTGAATCGTACAGTGATCCCTTTATCAAAGCTTAGTGAATAAAAAGATTGATGGTTATGATTTCAAGAAGTTTTCATCTAGAAAAATTAAAGAAAGTTGCGAGTGTAAAAAAGCAAAGTTCTTAGTTTTTATGCTAAATGTTATCTACTAAGACGCTTGACTCGATATGTAACTTTATTACTTGTAAGATATGAACTTCTTCGAATAATTTTAAGTCTAAGTTTTAGATGGTTAAGTTAAAGTCATTTAACTACCTTCTCGAACATTGTGCTTTTTATTTAAACGGTACATATTAGATATTAAGTTATAAGTTTTAGTTTACTAAAACTTAATTACACGAAGTAAAAAATTTGGTTCGTGTTATTAATGCAATATTGCCTCTCAAGAAAATAAATTACTTAATATTGTTAACTTTACATCAGCAATGAATAATCAAATACAAAATACAATCAGTACTTTACTATCGAAAACTGTTTCCCTCCCAAATCTTCTTTAAACTGCGCTCCCCAAAAATTCTGCCCAAACCCACTCACCCCATAAACCCCCGAAAAGCCGTGCTTCACGCACTCATTCACAATTCATACCCGCGCTAATAGAATAATCCTCAGTTTGCGGGCGTTTACTCGAGTCGGTGCTTGATTTTTTTCAAGCAGCCCGGCGCGCGACCTCCGCCCCGACTGCTGCTCTCGTGCAGTGGCGGCGGCGTCGGCTCAACGTCATTGCGCCATTACGCGGCACGCGCGCGGTTCTCTCTCTCTCTCTCTCTCTCTTTTTCCCCGCCCGTCCCCGGCCGGCACTGTTTTAAGTGCTTGTTTACCGGGAGGCTGACGCTAAGTGCACGCGAGGCCAGATTAGAGTCGGCGCCAGTCGCTAGTTGGATTAATTATTTTTACCTTAAGCAAATTTCTGCCGCCGCCGACGCCGCCGCGGTGAGGCTTTTTTTTCGGTGGACTGCTGTGCAGCTGAGTAATTAGAGGACGCGGCTGCTAAGGTTACTCTCTTGGAATTGCAGTTTCAGCCTGGTTCGCTGCGCTTTTCGAGTGCTCTGCTTTCTTTTTGGGAAAGTGTATAATTGATGCTCGGTGTTAAATGTGTTAAAGATACTTGGGTTTTTTGAAAGAAAAAAACTTTCGAGTAACGAATAATTAAGTTTTTTTTTTTTTTTATAAACTACACGTACAAAATGTTATACTGTTTAAGTTAGTAAATGTGCATTCTGAAGATAAGGGAAATTATACTTTGAAATTAATTAAATTTGACGTAATTTAATATGCAATAGCTCAAAATTAATTCGAAAGTTTAATATTATTTAGTTACAAAATATAATACAGTTAACTTTAAATTAATTACTATATCTCACGGAGGCGATGATGAAATTCATTACTTTTTCCGCAGCAAAATATTTTTCATCCCACTTTTTCACTCGAAAAAATTCCTCGGCGATATACGTAAGCTCCCGCGTCATATACATAACGATCCAAAGCTCATTGCGGCCGACGTTACCTTAAAGAAAACAATGACACCAGTCGCAGGCAGAAGCGCGGCAGAACGAGGAAAAGAGAATAAGTCTCGTATCGCTCGGCGCGCGTGTTGGTTAAGAAAATAACGCGCTTCCACCCTCGCTAATTGGAGAACGCACCGCAATTATTAAAGGCCGGGACGAGCGCCGCAGCGAGGAGACCGGCTCGACGAACGAGCTGGCTTTTAAAGAGCAAAAACAAGCTCGTTTTGACGTTATGCGCTTTAACGGCGCTTCTTGTGACCGATATTCATGAGCGCCCGGAGGAACTCGGTTGGCCTCTATCTCTCTCTCTCGGCCTTTTGTTAATTAAAAACTTCATTTCCCTTTCGTTGTTCGCGAGCGAAATTGTTCCTCGTTACACGTATCCCCCTTCCTTTCTCTCTCTCGCTAATTTATTACCCGTTTCATTTCGCAAACAATTTTCCAGCGTATACAAATAGAGCAAAATCTCGCGCTCCCCAGAAGCGGCCGCGCGGAAGAGAAGTCGCTCTCTCTCTCCGCAGAGTCTCGCGATCGAGCCGCTGGCAAAAAAAAGCCCGCGAATATAAAAGCCATTCCCATCCCATTACAATTCATCCCCGCGGGCCGTAAAAGCAAAGGAACTGCCTGGCGCGCGCAAAGGTCGCGACCGTCATCCCTTCCGTTTCGAAGGGTTCTCGAGTCGCAGTCCTTGCGTAAACGTTCCCCACACCCCCCGTTCCCGTCGCTGCGTCGTAAAAGCGCGCGCGCGTGTGCGTATGCACGTCGCGAATATAAGCAACTCACCAGTCACGTTGATGCGCCGTGATTCAGTCGGTTCTCTCTGGCCTCTCTCTTTCTCTCTTTCTCTCTCTCTCTCTCGCGGCACTCTCGGGGCTGGAAGAAAATATATAAAAGAAACGGCACTTGCTTCACCCGCGAGAGGGGGGCAGTCGTCCCTTGAGTCCTGGCACTGGCGCGCGCGCGCGGCTACGCGACGTACATATTCCTCCTAAGCACCGACCTATAAACACACAGCCGATATGGCTCCGCGAGCCCTCCTAAATCATGTCCTCCAGCCAGCGACGAGAAAGAGGCGAGCGCAGCTTTCTTTACGGGCGCGCGCTGAGCCGCAGAGTCACGTGGTGGCGGCGCGCACGTTGCGCCCTTCGCTCTCTCTCTCTCTCCCTCTTTCCCTCTCTCTCCTTTCTCTACTCTTTTTCCCAAGCTCGAGTTACGTCGGTAATGTTTCTCTCAATAATCGCAAGCTCCCCCGCGGGGTTTCGTCCGTTCGCGTTTACAGGCGAAAGGAGACAGATAGCATCGGCCGCGCGCACGTGCCGCTTACTCTCATTCCTCGGCGAGCCTCCGCGTCATGCGAAGAGCTGCTCTCTGCGTAAAAAGCTGACCGAATTCGATTCGAAACTATGCGAGGATACACGATAATGCGTGTCGACAGTTTCGAGGAGCGAAGACGAACATATATATGTATGTATACAGGGGGAGGAAAACACTTGCGTCCGCTCGCCAAGTGTTCGCCGAACGCACTGAAGATTCCGACGGTTACTGGGGGGTTCGCCGGTGACGTTGCGCCGGCACACTCTCTGGATTTCGCCCCCGGATGGCGGGCATGCGCCGCTTACAGCGCACACGGACAGACACCCCCGCGCCGCCGAGCCTCCCGGGACGAGAGAGAGAGAGAGAGAGAGCGCGAGGGAGAAGGGAGGCGGGAGACCTCGCGGAGAGGAGGAAAGGGTGGACTGACTAGGCCGCCTGCGCCGCCGCCGCCGACGCCGCTGCCGCCAAAGCGGAGGGAGAGAGGAAAAAGGGGCTCTCTCCGCCGCTCTCTCCCGTCTGCGAGCGCCAGGATTTTGGCCGCTCGATCGCGAGAGGATGATACCGGTGGCTAGCTTTCCGGGGTCGTTGAACCGCGGGACCAAGGGCTGCTTGTCACTTGCTGCCGCTTTCCGTCTAATTCGTCGGCGCGAGCTTGCGTTTGATTTTCCAGCGATTGAGTTTTCGGACTTATTCTTTTTTCTGAGGATATAGGTGCTTGTATCGGTAATCTGTTGCAATTTGGCCGTAATATGCATTTTTTTAAAAATACTTTTCAAACAAATTCATTTCCAAGTTTTTCGTTCAAAAGCATCGGACAATTATATGCGCAGCTGTGCCCTTTTTACAAATTAAATTTCGCGGAAAATATGCGCGAAAAATTTTGCAACAATTCGCATGAAAAAGTTTACGCGCAAGGCAAGTATGCGCGAATTTTTTCCATCCGCACCGCGAGTTAATCTAGCTTTCGCGAACGCATCAAAATACTTTCTCGCACTGCAGTAATCGAGGCGGAAGAAAACTAAAGCAGTTACAAGGCAGGACACAGAACTACTTTGGCGGCGAGAGCACGCACGAAAGAAGCATAAACTGTAAAGTGCGCCATTAACCTCCTTTGTAACAGTGTCAATTTGCGGTTCGCACAACGATTTTGAGTTTAGGATGACACTCTAGTTCTTAAGAGCCACCGTCGGGCGAAATTACATCCTATTTAAACATGTTTTATTTTAAAATTTACGTAGTTCTTGAGGAACTTTCGCAAATCTCGTTCGACATAAACCCTGTACCTTCGGTTAATTTAAAATAAGACGAAACTCGTATATAGCCATGTAACCTTTATGCTTCGTTTGAAAACTTAAATATTTTAGAATCTATAAGAAAAGGCAAGTCCTGAAAATAATAAAATAACAGCAAAAGTTTAGTTCCGAATAAATAAGCCAGAAGCAGCGCTATCGAAGGCCTCGTCGATCTTTTAATTAGAAAGCCTTTAGCCTCGCATTAACAAATTGCACGAATCCTCGCGAGCCGTTCCTCAATCTCAATTTGCACTCGGGGGCGCAGCGAGCCGAGCGGCAGTTCGCAGCCACACCGAGGCTGCTTTACCTTCCCTCTCCGCGTTCGGTGTTCGCGAAAAACGCCTAATGAGGAGACCCCCGCTCGAAAGTTCTTTGCTTCTTTTCTGAAAAGCTCGCTTTCTAAACCCCGGCGCAGCCTCGCTCCTCCGCGGAAAAATCGCTCTTTTGCCTTTTAAAAGCCCCGGCTTCGAGCCGGGCGACTAGGCGAGAGTCGGGGGGCGGCGAAAACGAAATTAAAGCCATCCCGGCGTAAACGCGTGGATCGGCGCCGGGGTAATGAGATTTAAAAGGAGCCGACGAAGGAGGACGACGAGCGTGAACTCGTCGACGAGAACCGCCCGCCGGGCTGTGTGTGCCGAGGGAGACCGCAAGGAATCAAAGGGCTTCCGTTTACGATGAAACTCGTCTCAAGTGTTAATCGGGTTTCTCGCTCTAAATTTCTTTGGGATAATGGTCGGCAGCCACGAGGAGCGAGAGGCGAGGATCTTGCCCCGGCGAACGTTTGCTCGACTTGGGGCTTTCGCGAGAAAATTTTGAGAGCCGGTATTTCGTGTTTGCGGGCGCATTTCGATGGGAAAAAGAAAGTTTCGGAGGTCTGGTCGGATTTCAAAGTTTAAATAGAACGTTGAAATATTTTCAATAGTTAGTTGAAAGTTAAATCATTTATGATGGGAAATTATTTTTTGGTGAGAATATTGTAATATTAATAAGTTAAGAATTTATAAAAACGAGTGGGCAGGTAAACTTGCTATTTTCCATATTTTCAAACGTACTCACAATGAAGATGCCGAAAGTTCACGCCTTCGATACACACTTCCATTAATTTCTCGTGATTTCATCGTCATCAAAAGCCATAAAACTCCAATTACTTAAAGCGCAAGAAAAATAAAGCGCAGGAGCCGGCAAGCCGCAAGCAGGGGATCTTTATCAACAGTCATATAGCCAAGGAAAACTTTGACTCGGGGGTATATAACGGAGAGGAAAAAGTACAGTCGGCGAAAAAGGAAAGAGAAAAAACGCGATGATCGCTAATGAACCTCAACTTTTACGAGGCCAGTTAAGGCATAAGAAATTAGGTCGTCCCGAGTTCTGAAAAATTGTGAAAAAGCATCGTTGCGAAAACTGCCCCGTCTCGGCGCGCCTTCGAAAATGTTTATTGAAAATTGCTTGCAGCGGAGAGTCGGCTGGGCTTGTCTTTATAATAGATATTGGGTACTTCGGCTTGGAAAAGATTCTGCAATATTAAAAACACTCAATGCCTTCCGCAGATAGTTTTATACTTGTAAAAAAGTATTTATTGATAAAAATGAAAAGAAAAAATAGCGTTTAGTTAAAACTGGCTAGTTCACTTATTATTATTTTAATTAATCTTTTATCAACAATAATTTTTGAGCTTATTTATTTTATTTATATTTATCCTACGATACATATTACAATTATTTTAGTCTATTGAAATATTTTCAGAAACATGTTTATTGATTAAAATTATGCTTAAAATAAAATTTGGTAGAGTAAAATGTTTATATTTCTAATTAATTACGACTAATTTTATTTAATATGCGAACTTATTGTATAATGCTTGAAAAATCTAAACTAAATTAAAAACAAGTAAGTATTCTATAGATTTCATCATGAATACATATTGTGTTTTGGGTAATCTGCGGGTTCTGTTGTTCAAGATTAGTAAAAATAAAAAATGCCTGCTTTGCCACCGTTTTGGGTATATTTATTCCCCTGTTAACAAAGCATTAACGATTTGAACAGCCAAACCATCAAATTCCTAAAATATCATTTTTTCATTCTAAAATAAACAATCGTTAAATGAAATTCTCTAAGCTCGAGAAATCAAAGCAAATCACGCATCTCATCCACCCACCCTCGGCGCTTCTCGCCCTCAGCATCACAATTAAAAAACAAAAAAAGAACAAAGGAAAGCAGCGCGGCTCCTCTCGGAATCGATAATAATATATCGGCGGGGGCGGTTCAATTAGCGCCCGCGGTATTATTATTTCCGAGTTGTTGATCTTTACGAGAGGGCGTTACCTACTACACCTCCGCGCGCTTACGAGCCCTTTCTCTAATTTCTTCATTCCAGCCGGGCTCTCTTTTCTTTCTCTCGAGCCCTCGTTCCGAGCGATCGGTCCCCCAACCCCCCCCCCCTTTTTTTCCGCGGCGCACTTGTTATTGCGAAAGTTTCGAGCCGCCTATAAATAGTCGGCGATATTCGCCGGCGCGTTATGAAGAGGCTCTTCGGGGCCTCGAAAGGAGGCATAAAGGCGCGATGGCCAAACTACTCGTCTGTACGTAAATGCGTGAGGGTTCCCGGGGTATTGCGGCGGAGCTCTTTCTTTTTTTTTCAAGCTCGGAGCTTTTCCATTTAAATCGTTTTTACGTTCACTTGACTTATTGATTTAGCTGCGATTTTTTGCGCCGTTTTGGCTTTGTTCTGTTAATTGCTGTTTATTGTGCAATGTTGGAGGGTTTGTTTTAAGCTTCCGAGGGCACTAAGAGGAATAAATTTTTTTAATTGGAAGGTTTATCAGACAATGTTTAATAACTTTTAGGCGAGATACGAGTTTTATTTATTTTACTTTCAGCTGCAATCATGAATGAGTACGAAAAATTAAATCCAAGAAAATATTTGTAACAAAAATGAAAGATTTTATATAAAATATAACACTACAACGATCAAAGCTGCTGCTTTCATCAGAATCTTTAAAAGATGTACTACAAAGTGCTTCAGCAGAAAATGAAATTTTAATCGGCTAAGCAATTAACTAATCTATCAAAGCCGCACATGTCGTATGCGCCATCTTTTTAAAGTAATCCTAAAAACAATGCTGATCACTGCCGTAATCCTCGATGCTCGTTTCAATCGAACCTAGCAAAGTGTCCAGGCGGAAAATGAAAATCCTCCTAATCCATCGAACAAAGGTCGCGCTGGTAGTCTCACTGCACTGAGCCGCCTCCTTTATGCCGAGCCCTGAAAAAAAAAAGCAGGAGCCGTTGCGTCGCATCGCGTAATCGAAGAAATAAAGTAAGGCGAAAGAGGGGGAAGGGAAACGGCTTTCGGGAAAATAACGTCTCGTCGAAAGGCGATGATGGAGATGCGAGCGCTCGCGAGCCGACGGCGGCGCCTTAAATCTCGCGCGCTTTAATGCGCAATTGATCGCCTCCCCCCTCCGCTGGGCTGAGTCATCGGGAAAATTTCGTTCCGAAATGGGCTTGCCTCTCTCGCTCATCTTCGCCGATCTAACTATTTCCCGTCGCCTTAACTTCTTTCTAATTTCGCAAAGAGCTGATTGCGGACTTCCTTCGGATATGTTTACGGGACAGGGTGTATTTTATGATTTTTATCGCGGAATTATGGATCGCTCGCTTGTTTTTCGTATTATAGGCATTTGGTTGGAGATAATTCACTCGAAGTTGATTAGTCATATCTATTATGTTTGACGTTTTTTAATTTTGGTAAAACAAATTTTACTAAACAGTTATAATTTTTTTTGTTAAAATGAATATTTTCAAGTTGCAATGAATCCACATTGTTTAAAGTGATAATAATAAATACTGCAAAATTTATGTACGCACACGAAAGTAAATTGATAAATGACACGTGTACGTGTGAACTATTATATACGAAGTAATAATACTCTACTCATTAAAGTGAATTACACCGAATTATTTATCGTATAATGGTAAACTTATTAAACTAGTGATTACAATAATTACTTACGTATCAATATTATAATAATTCATTTCTATAAGTAAAAATTTATCAATCTGTTTTTCACTACATTAAATTAAGAATTTTTTTTATCGCAACTGCAGTAAAAAATAATATGAAAAAAGCAGTAAAAGTACAGTGTCTAAATCAAATAGTCCCAAATTTTTTTTTCTTTCCATTCAAAAATAGCCTTGCAGCATTCAATAAATCCCTGTATACAACCATTAAAGGGTTCAAAAAAATCAGTCACAAAAAATAAGCTTTCGAAGAATCCCGCGACGATATCGGAGAGCGCAACATTTTTCGAAACCACATAAAAGAAAAACCAGCTCCATATAATATTTGCAAAAAAAGAGAAGGTACGGTTCGAAACAAAAGATACCGATAAAAATATAATCGTGAAATGAGGAGGGGACGGGTGGTAAATATATATCTGCAACAAGATTGTCCACAAGATTGTGGCACAGCAGCACATGGAAGTTACGGAATAACTGTGAAATTAATTTTTTTTTATGAAGATATCACGATACCTCCCTTTGACGTCCTTTTAAATTTGTGCGCCAAAGAATTTTGTTGCGGAATTCATGAAAATACATATAGTTGAATATTACGTCAAATATTGTTAGTTATATTACGTTTATTTAATAAATAATAAATTGATATTAGTTTATTAACCTATTATAATCTTTATTCGTTAAATTATAATTATTGCAATTTATTTAGGCTCAAAGAGATTGACATTGCATGTGCTCGTCTTAATTAGACTTCCGTTTGAGCCGAGTTTGATTATTTTAATCTTAAATTAATGGTTCAAACGAAAAATTAATCGTTCTTCCAAGCTTCCCTCCGCGTTTTTTTCCTCTATTTTTTCCGAGCCCCTCGGCAAGTTCGCAAAGAAATTTCACCCACTTTTGACTAATTGCAGCCTTAAATACACACGAATTACGTTGGATAATGCGATTTTAGCCTCCTAATAGGATCCCAAAAATGAATTACTCAAGCATTTGCATATAAGCCCGAGCTAGCTTTTGCTCGTTTTTCTTCTGGAGCTATGGCTACTTTATCCCCGCTAACTTCCAACACCGTACGCGTGTTAAATCGAAATGTTAAGTGCGCGAACGATGATTCGGAAGGCTAATTGAACAAATGATGTTGTTAACGATGATTAAAATAATTATTGGCTTGGATAATTTAGTTAGGGAAATCTTGACTTTCCGTTCAATAATAAATAATATTGAATTATTTTTTAAAATTACCCTAAATTGCACCGTAACATTTTGCATATACTTTTACAAAATCACATAGACTTCCGACATTTTCACTTTTCTTCAATCCAGTCTTCCTGCAGATTCAAAGTCAAATCTAAAAAGCCGACGACGCGAAAACTCCGCGCTCACCTGCGCAATCCAAAGTCAAACGAGCGGCGGCGTTCAAAAATCCGCACACTCACCTGGAGCGCGCATACCATTAACAATAAGCCTGCGAGCTCGACGGCGAAATTCGCGAAAGCGCTCTCGCAATTTCGCTCGTCCATCGCCGCCGCGCCTCCCTCATTTCACGTTCCTGCATCTATTTTACGGATTATCTCTGTCTGGGTTCTCGCGAGCGGCCGCGCGTGTGCGGCGCCGGGGCGTTGCTTTTACACCGCGGCAGATAACGAGATTTGTCGTCCCGGATAATTAGATTATATCCGCGTTCCGGATGCGCTCTGTGCGCGAAAGAGTCGCGCGAGCAGATGAGAGGGAAGCCGAGAGAGGATCAGAACGAGCTCGGCTGTTGGGGTAAAAAGTTCGCCGTTGTCGAGGGCAATGTCAGTGGATCCGAACGCTCGAAATTTAGCTGCTTGGAAGTGCGGGGGGAGACGTCGATTGGACGTGAAATTGCGGAAAACTTGTGCGGTCGGTCACGTCGATCGCCAGCCGTGAAATTTGTTTATTTATTAAAAATCAAATTTTTACTGCGAGATGACTGATTCGTACGACTCGAAGTATTTTAAAACGGACTTATAATTCTTTAGAAGTCTATTCGAAGTAAAATCAACATCGGCATGAATATTTTCAGGGATCAATATCCGCAAATTTGATTAAATAGCGAAGAGACCCTTAACGAGAAGCGCAAAGTAGCAAAAACTAGAGAGCGCCAAAACAAGGTAGAAGACTAAAGTAGATAAAAAGAAAGCGAGGAGAAAAGAGCTGAGAAACAGTAACAGAAAACAGAGAGATAGAGAAAGAGAGAGAGAGAGAGTGGAAAACGAGCAAGAAAGAGGACAGAGAGCAAGAAGCGCTCTCGGAGAGTGTCACGCGATATGCGCAGGCAAATGTGCGCTAATTAAAAAAGTTCCCTCCGCGGCGGCGGTCCTCTCCACTTTTCTTCTCGCCCCCTGTTTTTTTTTTTCGTCCCTTCGCGCGCGCAATGCTTCTTATTCGCGCGGTGCGCCCTCTTTTGTTCTGAATTTTTCTAGCGTGTGAACACTTGGAGTTGATGGTTTATGCTTTCTTATTTATCGCTTTCTGTTTCTTGCGCCGGGAATTTTTGCGGTATTCGTATAATGGAAAGAATTTCAGTAACCGTGTAAATAAAATATTACACAAAAAGGAGATTAAAGGGCTGATAAAAATTTCATTAGCACAGGTTTACGCATAACTAATGCGAATAATGAATAAATTAATAAAATTCTCGAATATGAAATTAGAAGGAGGATATCGAACTCCTTGACGGAAATCACCCTGCGCAAAAAAAATATATGTAAGAAAATCTACTGACTAAAGTTACTCCTGTATAACTAAATATAATAACTAAATATTAGAAAAAGACAATAAATTTAAGTTCAAATTTTTATGCAATATTTTGTCTAAATTTCTACCATCGAAACTACTTTTCTTCATTTCCTGCATGCATTTGAAGTGTTTTAATTTCTACCAGAGACATTTAATTCCTTGAAAAATCAACTAAATTTATTAATCTAAAGCGCTTAACAGTTACGTCGAAGTTAATTCCATTTTTCAAGACTCAATTGTTTTCACTTCGCGCCTCGCTCGCTCTCTTTTGTTCATAATTTTTCTACCGTGTACTCGCGGGGGCTGTGTGCAGCTCTGGCGCTTTCCTTCCTTTTCTCTCTCGCTTTCTCTTTCTTGCGTCGATGCAGCGATCGAAATTTTCAAGTACAGGAGCGCCGCGTAGAAGCAAATTAAAATTAATGAATTCCCCGAGCTCCGAAACTTGTTTGGCAGTTCTCTGATGACCTCGTTTTGCGCGAAACTTGTCCACCCGCCACTCTTTTGCCCGAATGGATTTGACGGCACTTAATTTTTTTTTTTTGCTAGTTTTTCTTTACAGCGAGCGAAGTTGCTCGCATTGCACGTAAGGATTTGATGGAATTGTAAAGTTTTACACGCGAGGCTCCCGATGTATTTTAATTTCTTTTTCCCTTTTTAGTAAATTATAAAAATGAAAATGTGAAAATTTATTATAGAACCTGTAAAATTGACTGTAAACTAATATGGCAGCCTTTTAGATTTTAACGTCCAGCGATCAAATTACTGTTCTGTAATTTTTACTGCAAACTTTTCCTTTTTTAACTTTTACTGCAAAATTCTTCCTCGTGTAACCGCGAATTTTCCCACCGATTAAGCATTGACAACATTTTACAGCCTAGCCATTCTTACAAATCAACTCCATACCACTCGTTCGAGCTCCCATTCCGCTAAAAACTGCGCAGCGCCGAGGCCAATAAACCAGTCCTCCATAAACACAACTAAAACGGTCAACCTCATAACTAAAGCTTCTCGCGGAAAATGCAGCCTCTCTCTCCACTACACGCTCGTTTTTTCCTCCAGCGGCGGTCCGACATGATGCGCGTCGCGCGTTCGATTTCCACTTAACGATTTTCGAGCCGCGGCCGCGGCGCGCCGAGCGTGTAACAGGGCTCGCAACATAGCCCAATCAATTTTCGGGCGTACACAGGGGCGCCGCCTGCTGCTTTTGCGGTATTATCTATTATTCCGTCCGCGCGGTATATAGGCCACGTCGGCCTGTGCGGAGTGCAGTGTGCGCGCGGCGGGACCGCGCTGCCGCGAACGTCGAGGAGGATTTTTTTTTAACCGATCGTTATTTATGGATCAGCTGGTACGATCGGTTTGTAAAATCTGGACCGCGGCTGGGAAAAGGATTTTGATGGATTTTCAGATTTTTCTTCGGGAGAGTAAGCCGTGGAGAAAGGCTTTGTGCTGCATTTGATCCCGTTTAAAAGTTTGGTAGACCGGCGTGGATATTGCTTGGACTGACGTTTTAATTTAATAAATTACGCTCTAATGCTTTATTATGCTGATAAATACATTAAAGGAAGAAATTGAAGCCTTTGTACTGAATGCTTTATTTATTAGCAATTTGGTTTATTTATTAACAATATGGTTACAAATTGTTTAGTCTTCTTTTACAATTTTACTTGACAGAATATGCCTAACAAAAAGCACTTGGACCAAGAATATCATGTTAACAATCATTAAACCACCGAGAATTTTCCGCACTTCTGCAAGCAAAAGAGCCAACAAAGTTTTTAACCGAAAAAAAGTCCCCGAATCGATATTCAAAAAGTCCTGAAAACGTCACGCGCCGCGGCGCGGCAGCTGCGGCGCGCACGACTTATTCATCAGCAAGTTAAATAGCGAGAGACGTACGTATATACGCGTATGTGCGCGAGAAATTAACATGAGAAATTAGATCGCGGATGCAGGACGGATCTAAATCGATCCTGCTGCTGCCGCTGCGCTCGCTAACTGGCACGGGATATGTCCCGCGTGGCGTTCCGTCAACCAGACTAAACGAAATAACGCGTGCCCGACGCTACTCTCTCTCTCTCTCTCTCTCTCTCTCTCTGTGCGAGCCGCCAAATAATGGTCCAGTCTTATGCCGCTTTATTATGGGGCAAAATTCGACAAGCTCGATGACTTATTTTTAAATTACCTGAATAATGCGAATTTGATTTGGTTAATTTTTTCAACCGACTTTTTTTTTAAAAAAGAGAAAAGGGTCAAAGCTAAAAAGTAAAAGAGAGACAAAAATGTAAATTTTTATATGAGACAATTGACTGTGAAATACTTTTTGCAACATTTTTTTTTCGGAGCAAATTCAAGTTTTAATATTTTGAGAATTTACAAAAAGGTTTTTGAAACGATGAGAAACATTATATACCGAATGGAACATAATGGAAAGCTTGCAGTTCGTCAGTTTAATTCCTGAAATTCGTCGAGCTAAATTGAATTTAGTTTGAATTAATTTCAAATCCAATACGGTTTTTAGCAAGTTCGCACTGTACACTGGCTCCAATTAGAAAGTTAATAACTAATTAATATTTTTAACTTTATCCGCGGATAAAAAGAGAGACTAAACAAAAAATTTAGTCCTCGAAACTTTTTTCTGCCCTCCCGTTTCTCTTTCTCCCATTGTCTTTACTCTTCCGGGGTGCTCGTAATGCGACATCTTCCCTGATATATTCAAATTACAGGTCACGAGCTTTCCGCGCCGCGGCGCTGAATTTCACATAATGGCCGACAATCATATAATCAGTCCCGCCAAACTTTTACATTTCACATTGGCATTCGGCGACGCAGCCAGACGAGGAATCAGAGACAATCGACGGTTAAGACAATACCGACGCGTAGATGCTTATGACGCGTTCTGAGCTAATTCAGTTCCTTCCTTCTTTTTGCGGGCAACGATCACAGAGCGGAACGACTCGGACGTCTTCTTTCGGTGCGCCTCGCGACAATTAAAATACTTGGGAGGCTGCGTGCTCTGTTATTACGTGTTTTTTTTCGCAACAGTCCGCGCTGATGTCAAGTGTGCTTTGACGGCTTTGGTTCGGTTGTGTGTTGATAATACCTCGTGAGACGTGTTTTGAGTCAGTTTTATGCAAATATCAGATTTTTGACAGGGCAAAATAAACTTGCATTATTTACGACACTTTATTTGTTTCTTTTTTAACATGAATAGTAGAAAAATTACGTAAAACCTTTAAACAAACATAAATAGTCTTGTACCAAACACAAACAGATTTATAATACAATGATTAGGCCCAAGTTTTTAAGCAACATCTTAAATACTACATTGCGTGAATTCTCTTTTCACATTCACTCTGCTTGCCTGCATTCCCCAAACGAAAAGCTGTATCCTGGAGGGCAAAATTGCCCAGCATATAGCATTGATCTATATAAGGGATAAAAGTTGTAAGAAAATGATTCTTCTTCCTCTTCCGAATTACTTTCCGACTCCCTAAAATCATACAGGATTAAATTTTCATTTTTATTTACATTTCAAACAATTACAAAATATTTTATATTTGAATTTCTGTTTAAGCTTACTCCGATGAATCAGTTCTTGTCGGGGTAGTACTTTGATTGGGGTCGTTTCCTTCTATCTTACTATTTACTGATGCAGATTCTGGATTATCTCCACTTCCCTCAGTATTTCCTTTACATGCACTTATATTATTTAAGTAAATCATGGCAAAGACAATAAATATTGGCACTAAAACTTTAGCCATTTTAAAAGGCACGATGTTTATGAAAAAAACGACTATATTCTTCACTACACTCTGACTGAATGAAAAGCTACCGAAGACTTCTAGTACGTTAAAAAAATTACAAACAGGTTTCATAATTTCTGAATTAACTACGCGATTTTTCTTGGAATTTCAATAAAAACCTGTTATCTTTTCAATTTTTTATTGTGAATCATTACTTCCTTAATTACACTTAAATTAATTAACCATATTTCTTGAGTAATGTATTCGAACATTAACGAATACTTACTATGTTGTTGAAATAAAAACTGCGAATTAAAGGATCGTTAAAACTCTATTACATAAGTAATTGCAGCCCGACTAATATCTCACGGATATTGGTTATTTCCCGATTAACTTATCGCAGATTTGACGCTCCTACAAAGTTACCTGTCCTCGCGTAACAGGATAAACCCATCTGCACCCCCGGCGCAGCCCGCAAAAAGAACATAAGCGAAGCATCCGACCGCGCGAAATAAGTCAATTACGAATGGCGCGGCCATGAAATATTCATCGACTTTTCAGCCGCGCCGGGCCCAGGCGCGTACGTCTTCGCGAAAAACAAACAGTGCGCGAGAGCTTCTTGCCATTGTGGCTGGCACTTGCCGGCTATATACACGCGGAAGGGAAGAAGGACTCTCGCGGTCTATACGGAAGGTGCGTAAAATGCATTGTGCGAGCGGTGTACGCGCGGCTGCTTCGTGAGTTATCGCGCGAGTCCTCTCGCAGTCGCACGTTGCCACTGCACGCTCGGCTATGGGGTATTATATGGCCTGGCGACGGCGACACGCACGAACGACTCGCCGAGAGCGGCGTCACCATCCGCGTGCTGTGGGCAAGGTCAGAAAATCGCGGAACTGCGTGTCGAGGAAGCGTTTGCTGCGGAGCCGGAGATTAATAGATGGGATGTATATGGCTTTCAGAAGTAATTAATGGACGTCACGTTGCAAATTTTCCTGACAATATGGCGCTATGGCTACCGAAGGGAGCTTTAAATAAGAACTTTGGGGAAACGCTCGGCTTTTAAATTTGATTTAACTTGAATCATTTGAAAACGTAAAAATCGGTTAGACTGATTTTATACATTCTATATTCTGCGGAAAGGCAAACATCAGAGACTCTTGGAGACATTAGAGAAATATTAGAATAAGCTGTTGGATGACTATAGTTTTTAGTTGCCTATTAAAAACTTTGAAAACTATTTTGTGATTAATCACAAAATACGGAAAAATGATCTAAATTAATTTTTTTAAATTAACTCGTAACTTAAAATTTACGTAAATATTCTCAATAAATTCAAAAAGCAGCTGATTTTTTTTTTCATATAGTAATTCGTATTCCAGTGCAAGCAAAAAAGATTTAAATACAGAAATACACTTATATCTTGAGAAAAAAAAGTTTTCGTTTTAGCTATTTCATGCTAAATCACTGCTCCGAGATCGCAATCTAGCATGCTCGAGCCGGAAGAAGACAACCGCAGAGAGGAACACGCGCAGGAGGAGGCGAAAAAGAGGCGCAGAAGAAGCAGCTCTCCCGGCAGAGAGCAGTCGGCATAGAAACTCGCTCTTACGCCGCACGCGGCGGAAAGGAGCGGCGCGGCGTGCATTTCGCGTCGATGCATTATTTATCACGCTGTATGACAAGCATTTTCATGTTAATACAGGGCGCGTTCCGGGTCATTACAAGCCTTGTGCTCGCTCGCGCCTTTGATGTTCCGGAGCAGTCCCGAGAGCGGCGATTAATCTCGCGATTTGTCGAGTGAGAGAGATAGAGAGAGAGAGAGAGAGAGAGACGGAAACTGAAGCGTGAGAACGCGAAATTTCGCGGATTTTCGCTTCTTTCTGGCTTGGAATCGTCGCGTGACCGACTGTGTATATGTATATGAGCCGGACGGATGTTGCGTGCGAGACAGTTGCTGCGCCTCGGTCAATTGATTCTCAAGCTGTGACAGAGCCATTATCCAGGTGTTTACCCGAGAGACGTATCCATCCGACTGTCAGAGCGATGTGAAATTGAGATTGCAAAAATGCGATAGGAGTAGTGTCGGGAATACGTGTTATTAAGCTTGCTTAACATGCGTGTTATGAGTCTTGTTGAATATTCTAACTAGATGTTGGAATTGAATATTTTTAACAGTTTTCCTTTTTAAATGCAAGTGCAACTTTATTGTTTAACTTGTAAGTTTATTATTTTGTATATATGTTCTGTTTTTTATTAAATATTTAAAGCAAAGAAAGATTTAAAATTTTTTTAAAAGTAAGATATAAGAAGCTTATATAAACTTAAATGTGATATTTTTAATTTTATTTCTCAAAGTATAAGCTGTAGTTATTGAAGAAAACTTAATTTATGAAAAATTATATTTTTTATAATGCTTTTACTGCAGGATTTTTTTTACTTATATCATTCCAGAGTTGGCACTAAATTAAAAGTGAAGGGTGTAGAAAATTCTTAACAGTTAAAAACAGTTTAGCAATGCATCGAAAACCGGTAACTTAAAGACTTATAAGTCTGTGCATTTCTTGTTTACGTGACCATCTTTACTGCATTTCGAAATTCAAAACAAACATTTCGATTGTGCAATGTGCATTAGCGCAGGCAAAGTCTTTTCTATTTATTTTTGTATGCACAGATCCTTTATATATTTTAATTAAACTTCTAGATATTATTTTAAAATACCATTACGTCGATGCTGGAAAAAGAAGCAAAAATGCTTTCAGAGATAATGAAATATCAAAGAAAACTAATCATTGAAATATTGAAATACAGCAACGCGCGAGTGTCCCATTCAATTTATTTTGCTTTCAAGACCTTTTTACCATCACATTACTTCGACCCCTCCAAACAAACCCAGCAAACGAACAAAAGGTTTCGGTACACCTCGAACCCCAACCTCCGACATCCGCCGAAAGTAGCATCTCCGAAACCGCCTTCGCGCGCATTCCCGGCTCGCGCGCAGCGCCGCAAAAAAAAAAAGAAAGAGCCAGTCCCCGAACAGCGGCCGGCGCAACAATGGACGAGCGAACAGGTTTAGGGAGCCGCTGCCGCAGCGCGTGCCATTCCATATGCGCGCGCGCGCGCGCGCAAACCGGTCTTGCGCGAGAGCGCGCGAAGTCGGGCCCGATAAGCGCGCACAGATGTCACCTGACGAGATTGCTTGCAAAACGAAATTTGCCGGGGAAAAATATACTGCCGCGGTGGCTTGCGAGTTCGGTTTTAATGAATCGCGGGAGATTAATGCCTTGGATCGAGTGCAAAATTTGGTTTGATTCGATAGAGAAGATCACTGCATTTATCATATTATTTGCTTGTCCTAAAATTAAGCACTTTGATTAAAAATATATTTTATGTTGGAGAGAATTTGAAAAAACTTAAATAATTTTGTAAATTTAAAAAAAAATGTTTTAAACTTGTTTTGTTTGTAATAATTGGAATTGGTATTTTTAATTGTGATTGGAAAAATGATTGGAAGATGATGAAACTGATGTTGGATCAATTATCAAAATTGATTTTAATATACTAACTTAGAATTAAATATTTTATTTCGATAATTATATATTTAGCAGAATTTTTGGTAAGTAGTAAAAGCCATACTAGGTGGGGCACGAAGTAGTAACATTACATTAGTACTTTTCATTATGTAGTCTATTAACTGCTTATTAAATTGAACATTTATCTGTTTAATAAATAAGTCAAAGGCATTGTTATTGCTTATTTCTCTCAAATAAACAAAAATTATTAAAAGACTTCCTTGGGAGCCTTGTAAGTATCCCAGCTTCAAGCTGTCCGTATTCTCCAATCCCTTCTATTTTTACCGAAACACCCATTACAAGCCTCCCGCAATAAAATACGCAAAGGCGTCCGGTACGCTCAAAATCACCGGTCGGTCCACTTATTTTCCCGTTTAATTGGCGCGCCCGCATCAATCCGACGGCGGCGGCGGCAGGTGCGTGAGGCCTCTCGGCGCGCTCTCGCTCGTATACCTTTTTTGCGCAGATAGAAAGTTTCCCGCGCGCAGCTCCTTATATTGGCTTTGTTCCTTTTTGCCCGGGCGCTTCTCGCTTATCGGCGCGGCCTAAAAAGCAGGCTTTTTTTCTCAGAAAAGGTGTCGCGCTCGCCGCTCATTAGGCTACACACTCGCACACCGGGCGCAAAAGCCTCTTTTTTTATCTCGGGGCAGTGCGCGAAATTTGCATTCGGTACCGTAAATCGGAGGCTCTTTCGGGCCCCGGGTTATCAATGGAATAAAAGTTTCTTGCGTTTTAAGTGCGAGCGAGCTTCTTCCCGATAAATTATTTCGGCTTTTACTCGGAGTTTCTTTAAGCGGTATTGGATTGATAAAGCTAATATAATAGTAATCATTTTTTCAGAGGGATATTTACAGGCTGTTTCGAGCACTTTACAATTTTTGAGTGTTGGAATAAATTTTGAGGTCCCTTTCGATATTATTCTCGCTACTACAAACAGAAATCATATTAATTTATTTCGAAATAATTTTTAGTATATTCATTTATTTAAAGCAATAATTTTTGAAATATCATTTGTTAACTATCTATTCGACGATTCAAAATTAAGATTTTCGCAGTATAATGTGAAATAACCAACATTTACCTACCCCTGATTTGAATTCTAGCTGCGAAATTTACATTTCGCTATGTATCTTAACGATATGCCTATATGCATGCATTAAAATTACACGGTTCTGCTTCGCGTAAAATTTTTCAAACTACCTTTACATTTTAATTCCAAATCTCATTCTTTCAATGCCAACGAAGCCTAAAATTTCAAACAAAATCTCAAAAATAACTTAAAAAAAAGTTAAATCCCATAAAATTCTCATCCGCAATCTCCCCTCGCATTTCCCACGGCTAAAACTTCCTTATTTAGAAGATAATAAGATAATAAATTCGTCAATCCTCCTTCTCCACCGCACTTCCTCTCGCTCGCTCGATGGCCTCTCAATCGGGGCGAGAAGAAAAGAAGGACGGCGATCGCGGCGCGTTTCGACACCTCTCTCGCCGTAGATAGAAACTCGGCGGCGCTGATTTCCCAAAGTGCGCAGCTGCCGGCCGCTTCCTTTGCGAGAGAGGAGATTTCGGAGTGAATCGCGGCCGAGTCGCTCGTTACGGCGCCGCCTGCAGCTGCGCTTCGCGCGTTGCGCAAAAATTCAAGCTGGTTCGAGTTGTTTTGATTGTTGTTGGGTAGGAGAAGCAGGGAAGCGAGAGTTTTTTGGGCCTCGTGTGTGCGTGCCTTCGCTGACGGCTCGCAGGTATTGCAAATATGTAGTTATGAAGGAGATAATATATACTTGATTAATATTTTTTTATGATTAGAAGATAATGTACAAAAGAAACTATTTGTTTAAGTTTTTGTTTTATAAAGAAATCTTTAGGCCTGCATTCTCCGGAAACATAAATTTGCCCTACTGGATATCGTACAACAACATTTAATACAAACTTAATGTACATACAATTTCCGCAGATGTAATTGATTCTTTAACTTCAGGCTTTGGTGTAAGAGCTGCGTTTCTAGAAAAAATAATCATATTCAAATTAAATTTTTAGACACTTAACATTCTCTACACAAAAAAAAATTCTGCACGCTTTTGTTTTATATATCTATATATACAAAAGGGCAAAGGCGTGCAGAGTTTTTTTTGTGTAGAGTATGTTCGGTGCCAATTTTTAAAGTCTAAAAATAACAGTTTCAGTTAAAAGAAACATATTATATAGAAATGCTTAAGGCCGAGTTTTTGGCACACTATCTTTGAAATTATATAGAGTTCTTTTAGTATTTTATTAAAAGTAATATATTAAATGCAACAGTTTCATGGTCGTTTTCTAGACAAGAACTCTGGTCAATCAGAATTATTGTTACAAATTTAATTAACACGAACACGAAAACTGTACTCATTATAGTATTGCACTTAAAGGCGCCGATTGAAAAAGAACAAATTTTGTTCGCGCATGAGTATTTACTGATCTATCAGAGTATTTACCGAGCTACAAGAATATTACAAACTTTTTCCATTTCCATAGATTGTTTTTTGATGACTATATTTTACCTGTGTCTTCTAAAATTACTCGAAAACTCTCTTATTTAAAGAAAAGATAAAACATATTTTTATAAAAAACTTAAATTATCCGTCTTTCACTAACGTGAAAACCAATATTCTTCTTCAATAAATTATCCCAATCAGAATCTGAATTAGCATAAAAATGTTGATAAATTTTCAAAGCTGTGCATAAGAATGCAATAAAGACAAGAATTTCAAGTATTGAAAATTATTAACTAAAACCTTGAGATCCTCGCACGCTTCCCGACGCAATTAACAATCAATTCCCCTCTCTCCGGGCGCTCCATCGGCAATCTATTTTCGCCGTGCGGCGTCACCTCGCGTACGCTACTTTTTCGCAAACAGCAAAGTGGCCAGGTGCGGCGGCTCCTCGCGGCAGGTGGCTGTTTCCCGAAGAAAGTCGCGCGACGTCCTCTCTCTCTCTCTCTCTCTCTCCCTCTCCTTCGACGATGGCTTTATGTACACGGACGTGCCCGCAGCTCCGGGGGCAAAAATGGCCCGCTGGAAATTAACACGAGGCCGGGCTTTAATCGCTCTCTTAATAGAAGCGAGACGGCGTCGTTAGCGTCGCCGGTTATGCCTCGTTATTTATCGTCGATTTTATCGCGTTTTTCCAAAGCCGGCGGAATTCGCTTTTTCTCTCCTCTCCTCGACGCCGGCCACTTTGTTTTCGAGAGGGGCCTCTCTGCGACTGCGAGGCGAGATAAGTGTTACGCGTTCGTAAATCAAGCTGTGATTATCGAGGGAATGCGCCGGCTCTCGGAGTGCGACGACGAGTCGAAGGAAACTGCGCGAGAGGGTATTAAAAATGTTTATTATGATGGATGGATATAGTGCTGATTTCTTGTCGAGATTTGCACTCGGGCTTAACTCAGTTATAGGGTGCGATGGCGATCATCCTTTGGAAAACAAATAGCTTGGTAAAAATATTCGTTTTCTTCCAAGCTGCATCGTATTTATCTAATATTGCAACAAGGTCTACATAGTAACGATTTCTATGTGCACTGATTTTTTTGTTTTATTTTGTTAACTTTTAGATTTTGACATAGAAGTAATAACGCTTGCGCAAAATTGCAATTCACATTCAAACACAAAAATGGCTTTTATTCGGAAGCATGATCGTATACATTCAACACCAAAATGTAAAATCATCTTTAAAAGCACTCTTCAATTATCGCTCCATAATGACCCAACAAATCCCCCGACCCGCGCAGGCATCCATTTCGCCTCTCTCCCGCGAACAATCGCGCCAAGAAAAAAGCGCCAAAGAGCAAGCAGCGTTTGGAGATCCGCCGCAGCGTAAAACGCATTCACATGCGTACATAATCATTTACGAAATGCAGCTGGCTGACGTTCAAGCGGCGCTCGCGGAAAAAAACTCGACCTCCCCGATGAATAACGCGCTCGAATTTATTTAAAAAAAAAAAAAAAAAAAAAAACAGAAAAAAAGAAAAGAGAAAACCTGCGCAGACACAGGCTTTGTTTCTCCCGAAGCGCTTATTACGAGGCTCGCTCGCTCATTAAAATCTTTTCCAATTTTCGCGGAGAAAAATGCGCAAAACGAGGCAAACATACAGCGGCGGCGGCAAAAGTCGAAGCTCGAGCAGACGGATCAGGCAGCATGTATAATAATATGTAAGGGGAGGACGGGGGGCTTTAACTAGGATTTCTCTCTGTGTATGAGAGAATTTCACGGCTGAAGCGCCTCGCTTTTGAATTTAAAAGCTTTTTCATTCTTCGCCCTGCGCGACTGCAATTTCGATTCTACGTGAAAATGTATTCTAATGTAAGCTGTTACAAGACTGGAAGCGCTTTCTTTAATTACCGTGAGGGAAAGAAATCTGTGTATACATATTAATGACTGCTGAATGTGCGCCGTTAGACTTTTTAACGTTACTTTTTTTTAGTTTACTACTAATTAAAAAAACGTCCAATTAGTCTTTAAACAAAATGCATAAAAACCCCGCAGGAATGCTTAATTATTTTGAAACTCATACGAATTCGTTAGCATTTTTATAACTCACCTAATACAATACTTGGCAACATCGCGCATGCAAATTCTTATTGAAAATAATTGAATTCCATTTGGAATTTTGGAATATTATAAAGGAGACCACTTAAAATGATTATTCAACGCGCGTCTAAAGAAATTTCTTTTTATCGCGTATAAAAAAACATATTATAGAGTTTATAAATTTAAAAATCCTTTCAAAATAACCTTTACCTAAAACCAGTAGCAACACCGATATCCCCGCTACTATTATCTTCCTCTTTAAATAAAGAAAACGAAAGACCGCGAACGAGTTTGAATGAATCCGAGGTCAAACGCGTCGCTCCCTCGGCTGGCGCGGCACTAAAAAATTTTTCAAATCCATACGCGCCCCGTTAGAGGGAAAACTATCAAAAGGAAGGAGCGGAAAAAATAAGCGAGAAAGCATCCCGCGCGAGTCCGGAGATTACTAAAAAAAAAAAAAAAACGGGGAAGGGCGCAAAAGTAAAAAGGGAAGAAACGCCGGTGGCGTACAAAGTCGGAGCTCTCTCGGAACTGCATTGAATCGCGGAATACACGCACACACACGCAGCGTTTGACCGCGCGCCTGTAAAAAGGGTTTGACCGCCGAGGGAAGAACACGAGTCTATCGGCGCTGCGCTCGCAGTTCATTACGCATGGAAAAATAAGCTAAAGAGGAGAGAGAGAGAGCGGCGGAGAGTTTGCCGAGTCGGAGAGGGTTGCATTCAGCACTGCACGCGCGCACTTTTGCGCTCGTTCTCTCGTTCGCTCCCCTCTATCCGCGTGTGCGTATCCGTTTTTCCCGATAGGGAACGCCGCGATATGGGAGAGGCTCCCATAATTCTCTTTCTCGTTCACTTTGCGGCGCTGTTGCTGCACTCGTCGGGCAGGGTTATGTCGGCTGAGGTAAAAAAAAAAAATATCCTCGCCGCGCGCTGCGCGCACCAGCTTCCTCGTTGATGTACTTACGACATGCGCGCATTTTTTCCGCGCTGGCCTTCCCTCTTTTCTGCAACCCCTTTCAACCTTACCGATGAACTGATTCGTCGTAATGCACATATATTATATTCTTACTGTTTTTTATGCGGCTCGCCGGAGTTTTCGTATTTTTACGTTTTTACGTGGAATTTTGGTTGAAGTGTAGTTGAAAAAAATTCTACTCTGTTTTATAGTCATTAATACACAATTTCTGTTCAATACAAATTTGATTCAAGCTAAGCAATTACATATCTGCAGATTGAACAAAAATGAACAGGTATTTTCTATTATATAATATATTAAAATCTGTATTCTTGTAATGATTTAAATAAATAAAATTACAGCACCTGGTAAAAGCACAAATTGGTGTCCAAATGTTATGCGAACCAAGATCAGTGATTGAAGTTTTCATATATACGAAGAAACATTTTTTGTTAAATAAAACACATTTTATTAAGTTTCTATAATTTATTACATGACAAGATTCTATCAAAATAGTGAAAAATGCTATTTATTCCTGAGCTCTACATTCTCCAAACATGAAGGTTTCACCGTGCGAGCAAAACTTAGTGGCCTCAAACAGCATACGTTCACCCTCAGCAGGTAACGGAGTTATATCAATTGTAGTAATTCTATAATTTGTAAAAACATGTTGATTATTTAACATTGAAAATTTCATGGATATGATTATTAATAAAAAATAAATTTATAAATACAAAAATTTTTTATGTGCCAAACTTCACTATTGTCAGTAGTGTAAAAAAGAATGCAGAAAATAATTTTGAATAATCTTCGATTTTATCAAAAAAATGTCCTCTTACTCAGTCGTAGATTCTTCGTTAACTTTATTTTCCTTCTTCGTATTAAGCTCTGTCTCATCTGCAGGATATGCTGAGCTGGAGTTCTTACTAATTATTAATAATAAGCAGAAAATAGTTGCTAAAAAAATTAGTTTGGTGGTTTTGAAAAACATATTTGAATCCGCAATTCTCGGTCTTGCTTTGTTCACTGCAACTTTTATACTAAACTTCAATAGACAGCATCATGTTTACAGTTTGAATATACGCAATTTCTGGTTATGTAAATCTTTACCTTTACATCATCATCATATCGCAATGTACTAACTTGTATGTAATCTATGTATGTATGTAATGTATTAATTTAGTGTAAACAGAGAAATCTTACTACCTCTCTCTGTGAAGCAGATGATTTTGCTAATAAGTATCCAAACCTTGATCATATCATTACTATACAAACAGCAAAATAACAATAACTTTGATAAATAGTAAGCAACTAACTATAATAATAATATTGAATTGATTAAGGAAAAAGGAATGTACCTCACTGCCTTCAATTCAAGAAAAATTTGACTAATACTACATAGATGTAGTGTGATTCTAATTAATAATTTCTAATTAATCTACTAGAGTAGATTAGAATCACATAGGTGTTTAGATAATATCTACAGTCTAAGCCGATAGTCTGATTTGGACCCCATGAGGAAGCAACAAAAGTTTGCTTATGAAGCATCAACAAACTTGAATAAATGAATTCAATAGGTATTTTGGCACCGACCATACTTTACACAAAAAAACTCTACACACCTTTGTCCTTTTTTGTATATAGATATATGTAAAATAAAGGTATGTAGAGTTTTTTTTGTGTAGAGAATGTTAGGTGCCGGTATTTTTATATCATATAATATACATATATTATATAAATCTATGGCATTTAAACAAATCAAGATCAGTGATTGAAGTTTTCATATATGAAGAAACATTTTTTGTTAAATAAAATTTTTTTTATTAAGTTTCTATAATTTATTACATGAGAAGATTCTGTCAGAATAATAAAAAATACTATTTATTCCTGAGCTCTGCATTCTCCAAACATGAATGTTTCATCGGGCTGGCAATAATTAGCGGGATCAAATATAATACTTTCAATATTTTCAATATGTTCATTGTCGGAAGGCATCGTACTTGTATCGATAGTAGTAGTTCTATAATTTGCAAAAACATATTTATTATTTAACATAGAAAATTTAAAAAAAAAAAAATAATAATAATAAATTTATGTTATATAAATAAAATTTTTTTGTATGTCAAGCTTCGCTATTAGTCAGTAAAAAAGGATGCAGACAATGATTTTGAATAATCTTCAATTTTATGAAAAATTTCCTCTTACTCAGTCGCAGATTTTTCATTAAATTTAGTTTCCTTCTCCGTATTTCGAATTGTCTCATCTGAAGGATATGCTGAGCTGAAGTTCTTACTAATTATTAATAATAAGCAGAAAATAGTTCCTAAAAAAATAAGTTTGGTGGTTTTGAAACACATATCTGAATCCGCAATTTTCGGTCTTGCTTTGTTCACTTCAACTTTTATACTAAACTTCAATAGACAGCATTATGTTTACAGTTTGAATATATGCAATTTCTGGTTATGTAAATCCTTACTAAACCTTTACATCATTATCATCGTATCGCAATGTATTAACTTGTATCTAATGTATGTATGTAATGTATTAATTTAGTTTAAACAGAAAAATTTCAAATCGTACTACCTCTCTCTGTGAAGCAGTTGATTTTGCTAAGAAGTATCCAAACCTTGATCATATCATTACTGCAAACAGCAAAAGAGCACTAATTTTGATAAACAGTGAGCAACTGGCTATAATAATGGCTTCTATTTAATAAAATGAAGGAATTATCCATGTAAAATGCTATGTATAGTTATACGAGCCCTACTAGTGCTTAGGTAAGCACTTAAATAAATAAAAAAAAAAAGTATACTTGCGAAACATCAAAAAACTTGAATAAATGAGTTTTAATAGGTATTTTCTATTATATAATATATAATATATTAAATTCTGTATTTTTGTAATATAATTTCAATTAATAAAATTTTACAGCACCTGATGAAAACATAAATTGGTGTGGAAACATTATTCAATTATTGTAATATAACACAATTGGACTCATTATTATCGCCAATAAATCTATATTATTTAAACAAATTATGATCAGGAATTGAAGTGTTGATATACTAAAAAGCATTTTATTAAGTTTCTATAATTTATTACATGAGAAGATTCTGTCAAAATAGTAAAAAATTTATTCCTGAGGTCTGCATTCTCCAAACATGAATGATTCACCGGGCGGACAATAATTAGCGACATTCACCATTATATGTTCGACAATTTCATCGTAGGAAGGCACCGTAATGACATCAGTAGTAGTAATTCTATAATTTGCAAAAAAATATTATTTAACACAGAAAATTTTATTAATAAATAAATTGATAAATAAAAAAAATTTGTTTGCGTGTCAAACTTTGCTATTAGTTAGTAATGTAAAAAGGATGCAGAAAATGATTTTGAATAATCTTCAATTTTATCAAAAAAATGTCCTCTTACTCAGTCGTAGATTCTTCGTTAACTTTATTTTCCTTCTTCGTATTAAGCTCTGTCTCATCTGCAGGATATG
>UCOM01001824.1:0-34591 GCA_900474385.1 Ormyrus pomaceus
GAAATGGATGCTGCTTTCTTCTGGTCAACCGATGTTAGCGCACGTTGTTGGGTAACAATTAAAACATGCTGTTGGTGGCATGTCACACTTCGCTCGGGCGACAAACTACACTTATGCGGAAATCACCCACTTCGCTCATCATTTGTATCGAAATATACTATAATAATATATTTTTGCTTTTTATGACAAAAGTGAAAGTTTATTGAAACATTTTTTTCTAAAACTTCATGGGACCCATATGGGGCCTACATGGGAACTATGTGGGAACTATGAGGGTCCGCAGCAAAATACCACATGAGTCCTACGTAGGTCCCATATGAGTCCCACTGGATCCCATATATGGTTCCCAGGTGGGGTTTTTCAATAGGGTGAGCTTGCTCGACTCGCGACTACAAATTTGTTTATAACTTTTTATCTATGGCATTTAGAGAGACGCGGTTTTCACGTAGACCTTTGTTAATACTTATTGCATAATGTTGTCGACAAATATTTGACAATTTCAAAAATTCATAACAGACTTTTGTCGATTAAAGAAAAAAATTTTCTGTATTAAAAATTAGTTTTTTGTTTTAATTTTTTTTTAGTTTAATAAAATATTTAATCAAATTGGGCCTGTCATGTATCTAGAAGTATTCAGGAATACCGAATTTTATTTTCCGTGCGATCGCGTCGCGAGCTGATGTTTTTGCATAGGATAGTAAGTTCAAATTGTCAGCTACGCTTCTCGCAAAGTCAAAACCAATGATTTCTCCACCCTTCTCCCCGCAGCTTGAACCTGTGGACCCTCCTTAAGTCCAGCTCAGCAGGAAAAATTTAATTCCGACCGCAAAATATATGTTCCACCGAATTTTGAGCTTTTTTGTGAAAGAAGTGCTAGTCTTACAAATGACAAGAACTCGATTATTCAAACATTACCAGATTTAGAGGTTAGTGTATGTAGTCAAACATTTGCTTTTATTATTTTAAAACTTTATTTAAAAATAACTCATATTTTTTAGAATTGTGATACTTCAAAATCAAGTGACATTATTACACCACGAGTTAAATCAGTATTTACTTCGTACAAAAATCAAAATTATACGGATGAGCGGGATAATGGAGTAAAAGAAATAGAAAAAAAAAGAAATAAAACCTAAACAGAAAAAATTAAAAAGCTTTGTTGACTTGGTGAGTGAAGAAGAAAGTGCCGAAATTAATGAATTTATTATCAAACGAACTTACTAGTGAAGTTCGATCAAAATTATCCGAGTTCCTTGTTCGAAGAGATTAACTATGTAGTACTACTTGTCTTGACCCTAGATGACGCCACTTTAGATTCAAAATTTCGCCGTCTCTCTATACTCACTGTGTCGCTCTTGTCATTTAAGTTAAGAGTAGTCGTATTAATAAAATTACTTTGGGTGGGTGTTATTGAAAATTTGGGAGGGATTTTAATCTCTTCGAACAAGGAACTCGGATAATTTTGATCGAACTTCACTAATAAGTTCGTTTGATCATAAATTATGCTTCGTTCCTTGTTCTTCAGAGATTAACTATGTAGTGATGTTTAGAGAATTGATCCTTATTAAATAAATCAATACTTTTATAACCCAATAAATATTCTTATTTTCTGCAAAACAAATAAATTAATATAAAACTCAATACGACTCTATATTAAATCTTGAATAGACAAAACACTTTCTTTAAATATTGATTATGAAACAAACTACATATCCCAAAAATATTTGTCTAACTCTTTTAACCACCGACTAATGGTTTGGGTCGATGCAACCTTATGCGCTTTCCTAACCGTTAAAATTACATTATTCTTATTTCCTCGAATACCCTTTGTCTTATTAATATAAGTAATTATGGTGTTGATACAACAAATATACGGTAAAAACGCATACGGTTGCGGATCCCCTTGGTCTTGCCGTTTTAACAGTGTCACTAATCATGAATTTTACACTTGATGTATTTATTTTAATATTGTCTAATTTTAACAAAGCTAAGTTTTGTATTCTAAACCCCGTATAAAGTGCTAAAAGCATTACTAACTTAAAAGTTATTTTTTTAAGAATAGTTCCTCTATTGGTATCCATGTCTCCAACGCTTTTAGCACAATATCAATATCCCAAGTATTTACATATTTCGGCTTTGGTAGCCTACGTCTATAAAAACCTTTAAATAATATATAGTAAGTTCAATATTTTGTGATAATTCGTTATTTCTTAATAACATAAAGCTGCCCTTATCGAATTTAAAGTATCGTATTTTGCATCCTCTTTATATTGCAGAGTCAAAAAATTAATTACTGCATTTAAATTAATATCAAAAATATTGTTATTTTCTTTGCAGAATGAACACCATTTACTTAATGCAGAATTATATTGCTTATACGTATTTTCTGATAGAGAATCCAGAAATATTTCAATGTATGTTTCTTTCTTGTAATAGCAAATCACGATCTATCGACTCATTTTTATCATTTAGTGCCATGGCATTCAATGATAAACTTGATCCAATTAAATTTGATAATTTGAAAAATATTTATCTCTTCTAATATGCTGTTCTTTTAAGTTTAACTGAATTTCTTCATTCAGTTTAGGAGCATTTAAATTTAATTCCTTATGTTTTTTGGCAAGAGTGACAAGATCTCATTTCTTTCATCTCTGGATATTCCCTTTATTAACCAAACTTTTAATCGATCTGCTACATCCTTAATTAAAACTATTTCACCGACTTTTGTATCATTTGGATTTTCGCCCATAAAGGCCGCAGATTCATCAATTTCTAAAGATTCTTCCTCCTCTTTATTTTTATTTATTTATTTATTTTTAATTTCAATTTCAAAAGAATTTTCCTTATTTTCCTCCGTTTCTTCTAAAGAAACGTTTGTCTCATCACTTGTCGAATCTGTCAATCAACCAAAACAAATTTTAGAATTTCATTCATTCAAGATTGATATCAACCTTTGTCTCGACGCGTGTCGCCGCTTGAACGCGCGCTCGGTCGGAGTGTTTCCTTTGTCTTAATTCTTAGAACTAGACAGCTCTCAGCGCGTGTCTCCGCTTGAACGTGAGCTCGGCTGGACCTTTTTCTTTGCTATTATAATATTTTTATTTTTATTTATTTTAATTTATCACAAATTTATCGAACACTACTAGAAAATTTCTGTCAGTGCGTTTCTCCGCTTAAGCGTGAGCTCGGCTGGACGTTACTCCTTGCTATTATATTATTTTTGTTTTGTATTTTAATTTTTCACAAATTTATCGAACACTACTAGAACATTTCTCTCAGCGCGTGTCTCCGCTTAAACGTGAGCTCGGCTGGACCTTATTCCTTGCTATTATATTTTTATTTTATTTTTATTTTAATTTTTCGCAAATTTATTGAACATTATTAGAATATTTCTCTCAGTACGTGACTCCGCTTGAACGTGAGCTCGACCGGACAAAATAGCATAAAAAATATCACAAATTAATTTACGGATAGTTTTCTCTTTTGCATTAGGCAGAAGAAATTTTCAAGATTTCTATTTTTTTTAATTATTATTATACTATTATTACACAATTAGACAAAATTGTTTTACGTAAAAACGACTTCACTTTTCATGTTTATATTGAAAAAAAATTCTTATTGTTGAAAAATTTTGTTATCAAAACGATTAGGAACACAATTTTTTACGACTTCAAAGACGTTAAGCCAATTCTAATTTGAAGTAATGCTTTTTAAATTCGATGCATATATTGATTTGATATAAAGTCAAAATAAATCATAATTGAAAATGCATGTATATCGTATACTTTATGATCAAACGAACTTACTAGTAAAGTTCGATCAAAATTATCCGAGTTCCTAATTTAGCGTGTCTCAGCTTTGTCCTGAGCTCGATCGCTACCTCGGTTGTACTCGCCTAAGCAGGAAATCGACCAACACTTCAATTTACATACCTGGAGTCGCCTCCTTCTGTAAATTTAATATTCGTTTTTAATTCCACCATGAATTGTTGGATGTCCTCAACTTCCTCCTGCCTCTTGCGTTTTCGTAATAGTCGAATTCGACAGCGATGCGTCCTCTACCGCGCCAAAGAAAGTAATGACAAGAGCGATACAGTGAGTATAGAGACACGGCGAAATTTTGAATCTAAAGTAGCGTCATCTAGGGTCAAGGCAAGTAGTACTATATAGTTAATCTCTAAAGAACAAGAAACGGAGGATAATTCATTTTAGAATATTAATAATATAAAATAAAGAAAATTTTTACTTAAACTTCATTTTTTTTTTTCGTTAATAATTATTCAATTACTTTATTGAATATTTCTAAACTGTACTAAACAGTTCTAATCTCCATTTCGTCGCCAAATCATCAAACCCCTACAGAATTGCTCCATACAGTGATTGACAAAAATATGTGTCATTAGGTATGCATCAAAAGAATGATTGCCATTATCGCACTTGCAACACCGCAAGTAAAAAAAGCTATATTCTGGCTTTGCTTTCTCGGAAGAGAAAAAATAACTTTTATCTCTGAATTTGATTTAGTTATAATTTTAGCTTTCTTATTGAAATTTTTACAAAAGTTATGTTGCAACGCAACCTTTTTGTACGCTTAGCGAAATAGTTTATAAAAAAAATGCAAAATCACGTTTCGTAAGTAACTTTATAGTTTATCGAATATTTAAAAATTCTAAATATTAAAAATGCAGTTCACTTTTCTTGGAAAACGATTACCTTGATTTAGTTAAACAATGATTTAAATTATTGAGTATGTAGTAGCATTCGTTTAAATGTTACAAGCAATGAATTTTTTTCGGTACGATTCTTGTTCTTCCTCCGTCATCAAGCGCAGCAAAAATGTAATCTGTTTTAGCTTCTGCTTATTAAAAAAATACACCACTTCTTTCTTGCAAAATATTAACGCATAACTTATATAATTCCGATAACCACCACAAATCCAAAATTCTCAACAAAACCATATCGACTGAATCCCACTTACATTCTAATCTCTCTTCGGCAAACAAACAAAAAACATCTACAAAAGTTTACAATTTACTTACTCCACGAGATGTCAGTCAAGAAACGGTCACACAGACACTTCCCCTCCCACTAGTCCCAGGCTCCCACTTTTAAGTCCGCTTACTGTTCCATTCAACTCAACATCTATCCGCGGTTCAGTGCTCATGTACTCATGGTGTAGCGCGCAGCTGTTGGCTGCAAGCGGCGCAATCACATCAGCCGCTAAAAGTCAACAATATAACTCCGTTATCGCATGAACTGATATAATCGAAAGAGAGAGACAGAGAGAGAGAGAGAAACCCTGTTTTAGCCTCCGTTGTCCCTAGAAATGGACACACGTTAGATCGATGCGTAAACGTCACTTGCACAATTCCACTGTTGCACGATATACGGGAAGATGATGCGACCTGCATCCAAGCACCGTTCAATTCTAAGTCCGACGGTGAGTGTTTTTTGTTTTTAGCACGAGTGGAGAGACTGGTTTTTTGTTAAGCCTTTTTTTCTCGAGAATAAACGTGTAAATTATTACATTTTTTCGTTGCAGTGATAAACAGGCTATTGCTGGTGAAGTGTGCTGGTGAACAATTGGAAAAATGCCTGCCAAGCTAAGTAAGTTTGTTATTGAGAGTACTTGCAGACAGTATGCCCATCCTTGGTCTGATTCCTGTATCAGTACTACTGCTGGTTTAGGCTTACATGCAGTGCAAGAATGCCTCAGGATATACTCAACTCTTTATTTTGTAAGTATTATCTAATTATCAGAGAAATTGTAATCTATTTTTTTGTGAAGATAAAAGTGTTATTAAGAAATATATAATGGAATTAAAAATACTCATTATTTTTTTAATATTAAAACATCGGCATTACTGCATAATTAAACACATTGTAAGATTCTTATATACTTACATTTTACCCATTGCTAACTATCTCTTAATTTTATCTAGATAACACTATTAACAAAAGGAAGAGTTCCAACATTAGGGGATCTGAAAAAAACATTCTCAAGTATTATGCAGTCCACTGCCTTTTTATCGTGGAGCGCATTTGCTTATTCAATGTTCATCTGCATATTTAGGTAAGCTTATATAACGTAACATAACATAGTAAATACATACAATTGACTCTGTATAATTAATACCTTTATAATGCTTTCAGAAAACTATTGGGTCATTTTAATGTTCTCACAGTATCATTTGTTCCCTCATTTTTCTCCAGCCTTACAGCTATTATTTTAGAAAGGCCTTCAAGACGTACTATGTTATGCCTCTATGTTTCAAATATTGTGAGAGTTTTTAATTTTAACAACAAGGGATTACTTACACCTTGAAATGTGATATTTTAAAAGTATGATTAATTAAATTTCTGTTTTAAAGTATCATTAAATTGTACTTTTTATTAATTAATTTAAGTATCACAATTATATTATAAAATTAGTTAATGACAATTTATTTTGTGATTCTTAAATTTGATATTGTAATAATTGTTGCAAGTCCAATTAATTGAATGATTAAAATAATTAGTTCAATGTGCATGTACTCCCTTACAGCATGTTATATGTAATTAGAATATGCTATTTATAATTCCATTAATCATTTTTTAAACTCTTTTTAGGCTACAGAAACTTTATTTAGAATGGCAGTATCAAGAGGATACGCCACTGTCATTCCACGAGGAGAAGTATATATATTTGCTGCTGGCATGGCAACATTGTTATACTTTTTTAGAACTAAAAATACTACTGATTCGATTTTTAAAATAATTAGGTGAATTTAATAATTAATAATATTTAAAAATTTTTATTATTTATGTTTAACTACTCATATTATAAGTATAAATTATGTAGAGCTAATACTAATGTTTTTACAATTGTTTTTTACAGATTTGGACTTGGTCCTAGTGAAGAATATGAATACAGACAACGAAATAATTCTCTGCCAGAAAATTTAAACAGTTCTTATAGTAACGAAAGTAATAATCAAAGAAGGAAGCCATCAAAGTCTTACTTTAATTTATTGTGGGAAGCGTTAAAAACGTATAAAATTCAAATTAATAAAATAAAAACTGTAGGGGGTAAACATCCATCATGTTCTCACTCACATAGTTGTGTACATTATATATTAGGAGTAAGCAATTTTCTTACTGCTTTCATTTTCACTAGTTGCTTAAAAAATTAACCAAAATTTAATTATTTATAGGGTGGCTTAAAAATGTTTAGCTTTGGTGTATGTTGTCAAATCGGACTCAAATTAATCTTTCAAATGAAGCATATATTGCAGAAACCAAAACAAGTTAGAGAAATCCTTTTTAAAAAAGGGACCTTTAATCTAGCCTGTTTCCTTGGAGGATTTGCTAGCTTGTATAAAGTAAGTTAAAAAATTTCAAACGTTGGTTTTCTTAGCTACAACGCATAAATTAAGAAAAAATTTTCCGTTTCAGTTAGTGTCTTGTTCTCTAAGAAGAGTATACAATAAAGACTCGCCACATTACGCCATTTTTGCTGGTTTAATAGCAAGTACGTCATTTGTAATGTACCCAGACAACACTGTAGCCCTCTATGTTGCGTGGAAAGCCCTTCAGGTAAAATCAAATAATTTAAATATAAATTATTTTTTACAATCATATCTATATAATTAAATAATTCGGTTATTTTACAGCTTCTGTGGAATGATAATGTTGAGAGTGGAAAAGTACCTGAAGTTAAATGGTTTGTGATACTTTTATACTGCTTTAGTACAGCAGTTTTATTTCACGCTGCTATAGTGGAACCACATAATTTAAGACTTTCATATTGGAAATTTTTGTATAATCTTTCAGGAGGAAGGTAAACTACAAAATCTATTTAAAGTTTGTAAATGCAAGTACTTTATTTTTCATAAATAATTTAAAATTTTCAGAATTGCTGTTATGTCTCGAATACCAATTGATCAGTTTGGCTTAGAAACTAGTAAACATTTAGCAGAAGTTCTTGAAAAATCACGAACGCACGATAAACACATTTTTAGTTTTTGAAAAATAAAATTTTATATATTTTTCTATTCAACTACTTACATCACCAAAGACATTCCAGCAAATATTCAATGATCAAAAAGTTATTGCAATGGCTTTTAAAACAAACTTTTTTAAGTTATTGAAGATTCTTGTCATTAAATAAGTTAAAAGTGCTCTTTTATATATTATCGTTTGTAAAAAATATGGCAAAAACAGTATTTTCCTATAAATTCGATTAGATTAAAACAGAAAAAGTTTATACATATATGTTTATGTAGTTACAAATAGATAATTTAATTTATTTTGAATTCAAAAAAATTAAATTAGATAAACACGATACAAATTTTCACGTTGAACTTCATAAAATATTTATCTTTATAACCAATGGTGCCTAGATAATGTGATAATTTAATATTTTTTTCTCAGTCTCTTACTATGTAACAATTTCTAATTTTCATATATTCTATTTTTTTGAAAATTTTCCAAAGAACATGTTGCATAATTCACAAATATTTTGTTATAACTTTTATGTTATTGATTGTTTGTAAAAAAGGTAAAAGTTTTCATACTGTATCATTTACGCAATGGTTTGTACTGTACAAATTTTGTTTAAGCAAGTTATAAAGTGGGTTTTTTCTGGTTAAAATGCAGATATTATCAATAAACTTTTTATAAAATGACTATCTGATGTATTATTATAGTTTTATATATAATGAATTCATTACATTTATACATATTTGTACAAAAAATTTTCAGACATACAATTTTTAAAACTATACCTTGATTATTTAGCATCATTCGTCAATAGTAGTAGCTTTAATACTAATAACAGATGAATCATTCAATATTGATTTTCTTTTTTGTTTTTTCTTTTTCTTCATCAAATTTTCCCATTGAATTTTGCTGTGTTGTTTCAATCTATTAGAATCAACAATTTTCGGAAGTTCTACATTTTTAACAATTGCATAACGAATTTCCGACGGTGAAATTATCAACGAATCGGTTGGCTGGATATCATTAATTTGCCAGGGTAAAATACCAATAGGGCAGTTGCTCCAATTATAATTATCTAAAATTAATAAATTAATTATTAATTAATTTTTTATAACATTGTTTATAAAAATTTAAATTACCTGGTGCTGTAGTCCATTTTGTATTACGAATTCTAGAATCTGCAAATTCTTTGCTCTTTTCTGACTTTTTTGATATTTTCTTTTCATTACTTTCTATTTCTTTGATATCTTCAATAGTATATACCTTATTTCTTTCTTCATTACTTTCAACTTCCATTTGTTTATCTTGCTGTGCTAATGCGTTTATAAAAGTTGACAACTTTTCTTTCACTGTGGAGTCACATTCGAGAAACCAAGATATTTCAGGTAGATAATGTTCGGAAAAGTCATTAAACTTTAAAATCAGTCTTTTTACAAAGCTTGAGTCTTTTAAGCAATTTGGGAAATCTCCGTCAATATTAAGACTCAAAACATTTTTAAGTTCTGGATAACACTTTTCTACTTCGTTTTCAACTTTTTTAATGAATTCCGTTGAATCTAATTTTTTATTTTCGTTATCAAATTTTTGCTCTAACGTTTGATATACATAACGAGTGAGTTTTTGTTTCTTAAATATTTGAGCAATTGCTTTTATCCACAATGAAGCAAGGAGTTGCCGATTTTTATCCTTCTCTTTATTGATTAATTCTAGAAGTTGTAAAAAAAGCGAAAATAAAAGCTTTTTTTCCTGCAATAAAACAAGAAAATCTTTCCAAAAATCTATCAATGATTGAGGCAAACAATTTTTGCGTTTTTCTTCAGATTCTTCTTCAATAAATATTGATAAAATTTCTGAATTTGTTAAAAATGCTTCATTGTTTAAAATGGAATCAATAACTATCCTATCTCTTTTCATCAAAGAGTTACTTTTCTTAAGATTTTTTGATATTTCTGATAGAAGTATATTTAATACATCTGAAAGGTGCATTTCATCTTTAATTAGAGGTATACTTTCAGTTGAACCATTTTCATTTCTTTCAATATTTTTAGCAAACACATTATTCAGTTCATCTCTAAAATAAGTAGATAAAACTAAGTATTAAAAGATAATTATAATTTTTAAGACAAAAAAAATACTTGGAAGTTTAATAATATTTTTACCTTATCTCAGTATCTGGTAAATCTGATATAATAACATGTTTTGTTTTTATATATAAACCAATTGCAGTCCATAATTCAATTAAATTAATTAAGACTTCATCCTCTAAATCAAAGGACTGAGTTTCAGCTGCTTCTAAAGTCTCTTGTAAATTTTTTGCTTCAGCTGCCCAATACTCTTCCTGTGAAAAATTAAAAATAATCAAAAAAAGTTACTTGCAGCAATTTTCAATAAAGAATTCTAAATTTAACTCACATGTAACCAAGTCAATAAAATATTGGCAACTACACGCATAACATCAATAGAAGGTAACTCATGACCATGAGCTATATCATGTCTGAGATCAACAATCCAATCAGGAATATTCAATTGCTTAGCAATAACAAATAACGATGTTTGTTTAGTATGAGCAATATTTGATATGTGATTAAGAAATTTCATTATTACTGTAGAGTACATCATTCGTAAATCATTTTCATATGAAATGGACATTTCACCATTGTTAATTTTTGGTGTATATTCTCTATCCCTCAGACAAACTTGTATCATGCCTAAAGTGCATTCTACTCCAACTGGCAATTTGGGTATTCTAAAACAAAAATTAAATTAAAATCGTCATCTTCCATTTATATAAGGCTTGCTTATTATTTGTAGAACCTTGCTTTCCATACTAGAAGTGACTCGTAAGCCTTGTGCTGCTCTGTCAAATCGCCTGAATAAATTTGTTTGTATACTTGCAGCCATTCTTCTCTAAAAAATGTTTTATTTATTTCTTAAAAGCATTGTTTTCAAACAGAGATCGTTGTATACATAATAGGTTATAATTTTTTGGTTTGATAAAAAGGAGTAAGTAAAATAAGCCGGATTTCAATCGTATAAAGAATAAAAAAGATTAAAATATCTTTTTTTAAATAAAACAACAAATTTTGAGTTTAAGTTGAGTTTTATTTACTTACACAGATGACCAAGGCACGTGGATCAAGTCTTCTCGCTTTCCTGACAGCGCCATTTTCGATTTTCGAATTTTGAGCGTGAACCCGCTGAAATGTATTGGTTAAAAAAAATTTATTGGTCAATAAACGGTACTTTAATATATTAATTCTTTATTAGATTTTCATTATTAAATAAATAGACTAATTGAACAAAATTAAAATCCTAATTCACTTTATATTATTTTTTGATCATTGAATAATATTTTTAAATATTAAAATTTTTGTATATTATGAATTTTTTAAATGTTTTAGAATATAAAAATTACAAGAAAATTAATTAAAAAATCCATTTTGTTGAAAAAAAAGAAATTTAAAATATAAATTTCATTAATTTATTTAATCATTAATGATTAATTAAGCTTGTTCAAATACAGTAACTAGATTAAAAGGTTTTTGTGTCAACATCAGTCAATGCCTTTATGAACACTTTATACTTATGTGATTCAAATTTATAAGCGCGTTGCTATGACAACAATTCTTGTACTTCAAATTTTTAATAGAACATGACTTTAACCTGTTTGTTTCGTCTTTTTTAATATTTTAAACACTGTAATATATTAGTTTGAAAAATGTTAACACAAAAGAAATATTCTTTTACGCTAATTTTGCAATATATTTGTTTACTGTTTGATATTGGTGTTAATTCATTTTCAAGTTTTGCAAGAAGTAGTCCAGCAGATTTACTTGTTCTTTATGTGTAAGAGTAATTATAATTAATAATTTTCAATTATTTTTAAAAATAAATAATAAAATTTCACTATATTTGTTTTTCAGTATTCAAGATTTCTGTCTTATAATTGCATTGACTATACTTTTAGCTAACTTCTTTTCTACATACGTTTTTCAAGTAAGAACAATTAAAAAAAAGAAAGAGCATAAAATAAATATTGATATGTTTTAAGTATAAAAATTTTGGATGTTTAATTTTCAGGCAGGTTTAATACAACTTTTATATACACAATTTCGAACAACCTTGTTAATTTGTGTTATTTACATTGTATTGAGTATTGGATTGCATTCATGGCATATGACAGTCCATTGGACTTTACCTTTAAGTCATTTTTGGACAATGGCTTATCATGGACTTTATTCAGCTCAAAGATCAAGTAAATACGCTTTATTTGAAAGAATTATTTTTTTATTGGATTTTGTATTAATATAAATATTGCTTTTGTTATGCTAGCTGCAGTATTGTATTACTATTGTAGTAAAAGAGCATCTCTCTTAATCAGTGACCCAAGGTTTCATGAAGGATCAAAATGGATGCAAAGGCAATTCAGTCTTTCATAAGACTTGTAAACCAATATAAAAATAAAATCTTTTCAATACAATTGATCTAATTAACACTTTTTTATTATCGTTCTTTTATTAACAATATTATGAGTGATTATTTTAATAATTACAGAAATTTGCTGTACAAAAATATTTAAATTTTTGTTCACAATAATATCGAATTATGTATTCTTTTTATTATTAATATTAAATTTTTAATACCTATCAGTTAATATATAAAACGATCTCTTTTGAAATATAATAATTTTGTATATATGTATATATATATATATTTTGTATTTACAACGATTATTATTATATTCAAAATATATATTATAAAAAATTTATTAACTTATCAGAAGAGAAATTTAAAAATAAGCTCAGAGTAATGTAGCCAAAACTCTTATTTAATTTATATATTTACGTCGCACTACAATTCAAACAAAAATATTATCAATCCATGAAAATCCAGTGGTACGGTAGTGCCGCGGAGGCGAGTTTATTTATAGTTACAATTATTTTAAAAAAACTGTGAAGGTTTAGAAACCTACAGATTCTCGAAGATATCATATATTTTACACTTTATTGTACAACGTTGAAAAAGATTTTTAATTAATTTAATGCTAAATTTTCACTAAATCAATCATTATTAATGCTTACGAATGGATGACTAATCTAATAGGCCTATCATTATAAACCTATGTCATTATTTACATATATCAAGATATTTATTTTCACTTGATATTTTTATTTTAATAAAAGATGTTTTAACAACTTACCTCCTTTTATGTTTAATTTATAGTATTTTAGCTTTACTTATGTAAAACTGGATACTTTTAAATCAAATATTTCACCTAAATTTAATCTAAATTTACTTATCCATAAAAGTCAGAAAATTGTCATTTAACATTCTTGTTTCTTAGACAAGATTATGATTGGCATGTAGGAAGAGCATTTTATCGACTAGATGGGGAGGTAGGGCAGCTCGTTTGGCGTTATAGATCATTTGGATTTCAGCAGGTATTCGTGACGGTGGCGGGCAGCACACAGGAACGCAATTATAACGAGTGGCTATGTGTCCGAGGTTCGGGCATTTCGCTGAAACTTTAGCCCACCATTGTAAAGGACAATTATCCAAGGGTGCCGTAGCCTCTGACTGATATTGAGCAAGTTCGAGCTCCGCTTTCTCTTGAGCGGACGTGCCGCGTTTATTGGCTCTAAAACCACCAAGCAATATTTCCATTCCTGTACAAATAAAGTTTTCATTAATTGAATGATTAATATAAATGTAAATAATATTAATATTAATATAAAAATATACCTGACAACCGTGTTCTTTTTGCAGCTGATTCTGTTTCCATTTTAACGTCAGCAGTGTCGTCATCTTCGCCAATGAGTTTCGTCAACATTGCTTTTATCGGTGCCGAAACCATTTTTTTATCTTCTTCAGTTGCGTACGGTACCTCTTTAAAACTGGAGAAATTGAAAAGATTAGATTTATATTTTGAAAACGTAAGGCTCAATTAAAAAAATTTTTATAACAAACCGTGGATCAAGAGTAGTCGCAATTTGCAACAACAAACTGACGTTCGAATCAGCATAACGTTGACAGAGCATTTCTGAAAGAGATTCCTTAAAAGTCCGCGCATTTACACTATCATTTTCTTTGACTTTAAGATGAGACGAAACAAGTTGCCAAAGTAATGGTTTCAATAGTGAAACTAGAGGCATTTTCTCTTCGCTTAAAGTAATAATTGTAACTTTAAATGGTTCAAGTACATCAACTAGATCGTTGATGATTTGCCATTGATCATCATTGAGTTCTACAGAATTTTGATCGATTCCGTCTAAGGTATTAAGAATTGAAGTGATTATTTCTCGGCGTGGAATCATTTGCTGAAGCATTGAGTACGTTGAAGTCCATACATTTGGATAGTCCATGACCATTGTATTTTCATCCAACTGAAAATATAATTAAAAAATATAAATGTAAGAATTTAATATACTAATTTTATAAATTGAAAAAATAATAAATTGTTTGTACCCCAGTAAATTGTTCCTGCAAAGCCAATTCAGCTGCAGCATCAGGATGACTTGTAATAGCTCCAATGATTGCTCTGCAATTATCCAAAATCTTGGCCACTTGTTCGTTGTCAAAGCATGCTTGTGCACAAACTTGAAGAGAATCTAGTAAACAAGGAAAGACACACAATTCTCTACTTCTCATAGCATTTATCAGTTCAATCCTGCTTGTTGATGCAACAACAGCTGTAATTTTTTCTATTTTTATATTCCAATCAGCAATTATAGAATCTATAGTAATTCCCCACTGTCGTTCATCCCACTCTGCAGAACCATGCATTGTACATAAAATTTTTGATTCTAAAGAAGCTTCTCCAGGACTTTGGTAATTAATAAGAAATGTGAAAAAACTTTCCCCAAAATTGGATTTCCACTCCTCCACTGATAAACTTACTTCAGTAGTCAAAGAGGCAATATTAGCCAATATAGTTTGTCTAAATGTGTCATATGTTCTAGGGATAATTTCTTCTTCCAATGAATTTTTACTAGGTATTTGGCATGGAGATTTCAAAGTAGCTATTAGCCTTTGAAATCCTTGCTCTTGAACAATTTCTGGTAATTGCAAATCTATTATTAAAAATTCTACTACAGCTTCTGAGACTGACTTAGTATTACTATTAGAAGCAGCTGTTTGATTTTCATCCGATAATACAAATGTTACATTTTGATTACTAGTAGTGGATACGGTATCGATTGGAGCACCTTTAATCATCAGCTTTAAAGGCTTAGCAATGCTTACACCTGCATCTTCTTCGACACAATGCTCAGGAAAAGTAATTGAAGGATCTGTTACAAATTGAATGTCTCCTCCAACATGCACAGTGCCATCTGCGTTAGTTGTATAAACATGCTGTCCACTGTTAGCCATTGCAGCTTTTAATATTCTTTTTTGGGCTCTCTTTTCTTTGCTCTCTGGTGTTAGAATTTGTTTGCGAGGTGGACTGATAGTTTCAAGTTCATGCAATTCCCTAGCATGCTTATTTTGTAAGTGCATTCTTAGATTGCTTGTATTTCTGTTATAAGCTATCTGAGTCTTACAGAGCAAACAAACTATTTTTACTCTTGTCAAAATTTCACCATCTTCATCTGCAGGAAAGCCAAAATATTTCCAATAAATGCTTCTCATTGAGTGAGGTACAACAAGCTTTCGGTAAGTGATAGAATACTTTTCTTCCATAAATTTAGCAAAAACTGTTCTCATCCCATTTTGTTTATTTTGTGTCATTTCTTCTTCTCCATGTTCCTGTTCCGTAATTTCAACTTCTGCTTCTAATTCAGAATTTGTCAAATTTTCATCTTCAACTTCTATAGTCTCAGTTTTGTTGCAGATTAACAATTTGGTAACATCCATTTTAGAATTTAAATTATTTTCTTTCTAATTAAAAATGCTTATAATTATGTCTAAAAGTTTCCGCTGCACCTGTTGAAAATATAAAATAGAACTTTAAAAAAATCAAACAAAACAATCATCTAAAAATATACTAAAAGCCCTAATATACATTCAACAAATTTTTAAAGGCTAAGATTAAAAAATTCTACTGATTTGACTAATTATTTATTAGTCTTTTTATTGAAAAAAACTTATCCTAAAATATAAAACTTACAATATTAGTCTTAAATTTATCCTTTGCATCGAACAATAAAAAGCCTCCACCATTACAAAAAACTCCGTCCCAACTCCCAGACTCTGACTTCCCAAGCAAGCAACTCACATATCGTTCAAGAATTATTCAAGACTCTGGCTTCCCAGAGGAATTATTATTATATCCAAAAAACAAATCGGAGCCTTATTTTGATTTCGCGCGCTGGATGTCCCGGATTTCGAACTTTGGTTAGATATCATGCAGCTAACGAGTGAGCGATATATATTTGAACCAAATATATCGATATTTATCTATTGAAGAGCTGCAGTCCACCGACAGAAATAAGCGTCGATTTCGAAGCCTAAGTTGCGATATAACAATATGGCGTCCAGGGGATGCCTCACTCTCTCGTATCGACCGACGCCGCTGATCGACTTTTCTCTCTTCTCGCAGTTCAATTGGTCGTGATGAGGTTGTGACGTGAGCCGTTTGTCCCCTCCAATTTTGTATTTTGTTGGTCTGCTATTGGCCAATGGTCGTTTTACACAACGATTTAAAGCGCGACAATTGAAATGATTGATTTTGAAAGAAAAATGTTGTTTGCAAGGTCCTTTTTTTATGATTTGTTACTACATTTTCTGGAAACTTTAACAACTTTCAACATTTTTTTATTCAAATATGGAAATCTATAAAAAAAAAGAGTTAAATTGTAAAACATAATCTGCTCACATGTTTTCGTTACGATAAAGTATTGTTACTTATTTGTTTTTTGTTCATTATATAAAAAAATTGTTATATATTATTTTGACCTTAGGTCCCAAAAGGATTTGGTTTATAAAGAAAATCTTCACACGCTCCCATACTTCGTATAAAAATGTAATAAATTTTTATATAAAATTAAAAGTACCAATTTTTATATTGCACACATTTTTTAATATTACAATTTTTTAAAGTAAAATTTCGATCACAATTGATTATTGGTTTTTATATATATTTAATAAAAAAATTGTAAAAAAATGTTTTAAGCTAAAAAAGTTAGTGTCTAAAATACAAACGATTTATCAGCTCAAATACAATTTATAGAAATTGTTTATAACAATATCCAAGAATAAAACGAAATATAATTTTCTTTATTAGGTATATCTTAAAAATGAAGCGAATAAGCTTTCCAATCAAATAATACGCGGAAGAAAAATGCGTTAACATCAGGTTAATCTTGTGAATTCATCAAGCTCTAATCTTTCGGTTCTTGAAATTTTGATGCAACGAAAAATTGAATACCCTTTGAATCAAGCGATTTATCACCCAAGTGCAATTCCAACTAACGATCGAAACCCTTTTCAAAGACATCTTACTAAACCTCAACAAATCATCCCTTAACTATACTATATCCGTGTGAAGAATCATTTCATGCTGGCTTAGCGCAAAAGCAATCTCTACAATGTTCTTTGATAACATTCGCTTTTTTAAGTTATATATATATGTTTGTGTACCTTTTGGTCCAGCTCGTTTCGAATCGAGCGCTCGCGGGACACCCCAGGAAGCGGCGGCTTTTCCCTATACACCCACACGTTCTCACATTCTCCTCTCCACATCAGCTCGGCAGCTGCGGCGGCGGCAGGGTTCGCTCGCGGATTTTTTGTGCGCGCGCGCGCGACTCCGCACACCGACTCTGCGTGCACCGTCGAAGGCGTAAACAGACCGTCCGCCATTTTCCCCCAATGGCCATATTACACACGCTAGCTATATAACACATACACAGAGAGCGCGAGCGAGCTGTGCAAGCGAGCGAGAGAGAAATCCCGAACTGCTCGCGCTCACAGAGGGGTAACGCAGCTCTCCGTAGTCGTCGGCGAGGAAGCGAGTCACACCGAGGCCAGATTCTCGCTCTCTCGCTCACCCGAGCACAGGCAGCGCGGCGACGTTGTCGTCGACGTCAGCGAATCCTACGTCCGAGCAACGTGAGTCTCCTGCCAGTGTTTTTCGCGCGAGCGCGCGCCTACTCGGTGGTTCCCTTAGAAGAAAGATACTGCTAGCAGGTTCTTCAGGGCTTGGGAGCTTTAAATGGATACTTGTTGTGCTGGGAAAGTGCTTTGGGTACTGCAATGAGCTGAGGACTCGATGGGCTGTGCAATGAATCAAGAGTGATGGCTGGAGATTTGTAATGGATAAAGGACCTCTTTATTGAGTAATTTTGCTTGCTCACTTAGTTTCAATCTGGTTTCAACCGTTAGCCAACGATGTGTTCATCTCTGCCTGTCTAAAGCCCTCTGCTTCATTGTTAACCCCTGCTATTTTATTGTATGCGTGATTATGTTGCTGAGTTTTTGATCTGTTTGTCATTAAATTGGAGTTAATAGACAATTGCTTTTCAGGTGACTGACAATATTGAAAGAAGGGAGACAATCTTAATCGTACTGGAAAGGCCTTGTATTTAAAGATTTACATTGCACAATATTTTGGAATGTATATCAAGTGGAATACAATAATTTGCAACAAGATGTTAAACCGTTGATGCATAAATGTAGCCTAAGTGTGGTAAGTTTATCATTTCAGCTATAAATCTAGTTGACCAAAACTTTTTTAGAAAAGCAAATTGATAATTTATATTGCAATTTAAAAACTTTGAAATATGAAAATCAATTTTTCACCAATCAAATTTTATGAATCACTTGATGATTCATCGATCATTCAATAGTTTGTCAGTTTGAGGTAATGAATAAGTTTTAAAAAATTTTGAAAATTTAATGTTTAAAATTTATTATACAAAATATTATAACAATGCAATCAGCTGAATTCCAAGTCTTCAAAAAATGCACTGTCTGTATATATAGTGTAAAGTTTATTAATAAGTAAATTTTAATTGTAATACATCAATTTAGTAAAATAAATTAATTTTTAAGTTTTGTAGTAAATTAACTAATTTATTTATTTTTACTTTTAGTGCTGGTTACTTTAGTTGTAAAAGCAGACTAGATTTCTAAGTGCCCGCTCACGGAGCCAAACATTAAACGTAGCATTGAAGATGGAAGATGAAGAAGGATCATCGAGTTCAGGTCCAATGTCTTCTCTAAACAGTCTTTTTACGTTCACAAGCCCAGCAGTCAAGAAACTTCTTGGCTGGAAGCAAGGTGATGAGGAAGAAAAATGGGCTGAAAAAGCAGTAGACTCACTGGTGAAAAAATTAAAAAAGCGAAAGGGTGCAATCGAGGAGCTCGAGCGGGCCCTAAGCTGTCCGGGCACGCCGAGCAAGTGCGTTACGATTCCCCGCAGTTTGGACGGTAGGTTGCAAGTGTCGCATCGCAAGGGCCTACCACACGTCATTTACTGCAGAGTCTGGAGATGGCCCGACTTGCAATCACATCACGAGCTCAAGCCGCTAGAGCTGTGCCAGTATCCGTTCTCGGCCAAGCAGAAGGAGGTCTGCATCAATCCCTACCATTACAAAAGAGTAGAGAGTCCGGTCTTGCCGCCGGTTCTCGTGCCGAGACATTCCGAATTTGCGCCTGGCCACTCGCTCTTGCCATTCCAACAGCTCACCGAGCCTACTATGCCTCATAATGTATCCTACTCCTCCACTGGATTTAATCCTTCTGCTACGAATGCAGGTGGGTGAATTATAAATGGCTACTTAATTTAAAATGAAGCAACTGTGCTTATCAATATAAAATTTGAATTATTTTTTCTGAAAATTCTATATAATATAAGTTTGTAGATATTATGTAAAATAGTAGGAATTAAGTATTGAAAAATTTTAAATTAAAAATTTGTCATCAGAGTTAATCTTGCAATAGTGCAGTAGTACTGCAATCAAACATTTAATAGATATCAAAAAATTTTATGAATCATACATATGATTCATAAACAAACAATCACGTTGCAGGTATTAACTCAAACTTTTGTAGTCATAGTTCTGTGAAATAGTTTGGAAAAACCACTACTTTCTTTTATAAAAGCAATAGCAGTACCGTTAATAAATCATAATTGAAACAAGTTTTCTCAATATTTATTAAAAAATTATTAACATTAATTTGCAACATAAAAATAGTACACTAATCGATGATTTACCTTTTCAGTAAACACAGGTGTAAATCCAAACTCGCCGATTTCGTCGGTCGGTTCCGTTCCTAGTCCCGGCTCAGCGACGACCAATCCTCAGAGTCCTTACGGTTCTAACGGCCTGCCAGAGACACCACCCCCGGCGTATTCTCCTCCAGAAGATGGTTCTCAGCACGGTCAGTCTCCGCCACCAGACTCAACGGTGGCGACTAATAATGCGGCCAATGCAAACGCCGGAAACGGTGGCACAGCTATGGACACGTCCGCGAGTCCCGAAGTTGCACCTGTTTGCTATCAGGAGCCACCCTACTGGGCCTCGATAGCTTATTATGAACTCAACTGTCGCGTCGGCGAGGTCTTTCACTGCCAGTCGCACTCTGTGATTGTTGACGGCTTCACCAACCCCAGTAACAACTCTGATCGCTTTTGCCTCGGACAGTTGTCTAATGTCAATCGCAATTCGACGATTGAGAACACGAGGAGACACATCGGCAAGGGCGTGCATCTGTATTATGTGGGTGGAGAGGTGTATGCTGAATGTTTGTCAGACTCGGCGATTTTTGTTCAGTCGAGGAACTGTAATCATCATCATGGTTTTCATCCTAGTACGGTCTGCAAAATACCGCCTGGGTGTTCTTTGAAGATTTTTAACAATCAGGAGTTCGCGCAGTTACTTTCACAGAGCGTTAATCATGGTTTTGAAGCTGTCTATGAACTCACAAAAATGTGTACAATTAGGTAAAATCGAGACTTTAACGCTACATCTAGTTGTATAAATATTTTTAATTTTGTACAATTGTATATATATATTGCTCAATGTTAAAAAAATTGTTTATAAATGATATGTAGAATAATTAAATTTGTAAGATCATAAAACATTAATTTATTAACAAAATTACTAACTAAAGAAAAAATTGTGTTTGCAGAATGTCATTTGTAAAAGGCTGGGGTGCAGAATATCACCGTCAAGATGTAACTTCAACACCATGCTGGATTGAAACTCATCTTCACGGTCCTCTACAATGGCTTGATAAGGTTCTGACACAGATGGGCACGCCGCACAATGCCATAAGCTCAGTGTCTTAAAAATACAAACGAGAAAGTATAAAAAATGCCTTTGCAACTCACAGCAACTCGAAAAAATGTAGATTTTTATTATTATTTTATTTTTTGTGACTCGCGCAATATTTTTATGAATTTTATTTTGACTATTATTATTATTATATTATGTTTCGAGAATGAAAGAGAGAGAATCATTGATTTTATTTAGTATTTCTTTATGAATTGTTGGTCATATTTTGTTTATGTTAAAGACCCTGAGACCGCGCGTGCATATAGAGACTCTATCGCGAATAGACTATAGAAAAGTGTGTTCTCGGGAGTGCGTTAGCAGGGGTGCGGGTTATAATGTTTTTATTTTAACAGAGAAAAAGAAAGTTCTTTTAAAAACTTTGATCGTAGTTTTTAGTTTAGATGACAAAGCAGAAGAAGAATGACGATGAAAGTAAAAGAGCGTAATAGCTTATTGATACACGATTGAAAGTAGATAATTCTAAACTAAAAATAAATTATATTCAGAAACAATGTGAATTTTACGCAGATGTATAATTTATTGTTGTACAGTTATCGAAAAAAACGTTCGATACCATTGCGAACACTGAACATATTCGTTGCAGGTAACGATAAGCATGTAACGCAGAATTAAGTAATTCGATGCTCTATGAAAGAAAGTTTGCTAATAGTGAACGTTCATTTCGCTTGTTGCCTTTTTGCTGATGCCTTTTTACAATTTTTAAAAGTTCAAACTTGACAATTATAAGCTGAAGTATGAAACTTGCTAAATCACGAGATAACGTTATGCAAGGTGCCTTCTTTTAATAAACATTTACAATTTACTGTAACCGAAGGCCTTTTTACTCTGTCCTTATTAATGAAAAGAAGATAATAAAATACAGATATTTATGCCAAAGCTGCGAGCAAAAATATAAAATATTGGTAAAATTTATGCGGCATATATTGCTGCATAAAATAATTGTAATAAATATTTTCGACTAGCTAAATTACTTTTTTTTTTACTTTGCTAAAGCATTGCCAGAAAAATTTTGAAAGCCAAACTAAACTACAATCTTTCTTGAAAGAGTATTTATACAAACTTTCGACTCCTATGCGCGCAAATCTTGAAATAAATGTGCGTCTGTAAGATACGACAATACTTTATTCTAAACGTAACAAAAAGAAATTAAAAAAATAATGCTACAAAGCTGTGTGTCCACAAATACATCGACGTCTATTATGTATAGAATGAAAATTATGAGATTAGCAAAAAATATATTAATCGTATAGTCAAAAACTTTAGTAACTTTTACAATTGACACTCGCTGATAAAAATCTCTAGTTTATCTTGCGATGAAATTACTTTACTAAGGAAAATAAATTAATAAAAAGTTCAATGTAATTTTTTCAAATATATATACATATTCTTAAAATGTAAAATACGAGATAAAAAATAATGACACAAAGCCGTTAGATTGCTAGATAAACCATTCCATAAGAAAAAATATTTCTTACTATATGTAGTAAGATTTCTGTCAATCGTCGAATTCATTTGAATGTGTATGTATAGTGCAAGAAAATGTGTTATAAAACAAGCGTATGTAAGTCAGAAAAATCTACGTGGCTTGCCGAAATTTAAATTTATTGCGTTTAATCTTTTTCATCGGTGTGTGTTTAAGAAGATAAAAGAAAATCTGCGTTTGAGGAAAAGCGCGTCGAACATTAGGAAATAATGTATATCAATTTACATATTACGAATTGGGCAACAAAAATTACGGATTATGAAATTCTACAACTACTATTTTTTTATTTAAGTAAATTGTAATTAATTTAATTTTAATCTTAATCCTAAATCTAAGATGAAAATGTGATTATATTAACTTTAATTTTAAAGTCATTTTTGTTAGAAAGCAATCAGTCTTAACTTCCTTTATCGATAATGTAAGAACTGTTAGAAAATAAATTGCAATTGTAAGTCTTTCATTGTAATTTTGCCCAAAACTCTCCTGTAAATCTATAATAAGTATGAATAAGAAGAAAATACATATATCAGGCGATGGAGAGCCCAAGTTGAATTCGTCCATCGCCGGCAAAAGACATAATCGATCTCGAGAGCGCTTTTCCTTCTTAGAGTAATTACTATACTAAAAAAATTATATCGAAGAAAAAATAATAGTAAGAAATCCACTGTAGTACTCGGCTGATATTGTGAATTTTAAACTTAATAAGATATAATTGATTAATTCAAGCAGTAAATGTAAAAGCGTGAAGAAATTCACGGCTTCGCGGCAGTTAGCGAAGCCTATATCGTTTCCTCGGGGCGTCAAATCGTACCCGTAACAATGTGTTGCGAAGAAGCATGTTTTCAAATATAAGAAAATGAAGTACATTAAACGTAAAGGCTAGAAAAAAACGTGTCCGCGCGAACCTAACTTAACTGTACGGACATTAGAAATCAATTCTCGAAGGCTTGTTCATTGTAAAAAGCGCGTGGAAAGAGCAAAAATCAATTTATAATGAATAAGAAAATCGGGTGTGTAGAAAAATTTTCGGTGGTGAATTATCGCAACAAAAAAAAACACAATTATAGTAAGCTATAGTAGAAGAAATAATTCATATATAGAAGAAAAAAGTTCGAAAGAAGAATAGAATAAGGGGAAAGGTGTCCCGAAGCATTTTTCGTGCGCGTGAAGTCCTTTTCTCTAATCTCTATCTCAAATGTCTTATTTTTTAATGAAAGATGAAGTTTCATTATCATATGTGTCTACGTGCGTAATTTGTGATTTGTAAAACGATGTAACTACAACAGTGAAAGAGACGTTAATGATCTTTGTAATGATTTTAATTTTTTCTTTTTCAAGAAAATATTATGTATACTATGTTTTAAATGGTTATTTTAAGTGGAAAAGTATTTCTATCTAATGAGTAAAATGATTATTTCAAATATTGTGTTTATCTTTTATGAAATGACTTTAAAATTTAAAATGGACCATTGGAAGGACATGTTTTCAACGTTGAGATCATCAACTTCATTGAAAGTATGTTTCGATTGTTTATGTAAGATTTTTATAAAAATTTGTTTTACAAAAGTAATCTAGAATATATAAGTATATCCGTAACTCTAAATAATTATAAAATACTTGTTTTATTCTTAGTTGGAAAATACTTTCTATCATGTGCAAATATAAAGCTAGTTGTAATCAGGAGTAATTTTATTACTAATTACTCTTGCTTATACGTTTTTTTAAAGTGTGGTAAAATGTTTATTTTATAATTATACAAAGTTTAAATATCAAGCACTATAAAACCTAAATTACTTCTGTAAAATGTAATCTATGTATAAATAGTAGATGCCAAATTAAAATGCAGTTTAAAGTACAAAAAATTTGTTGTATATTCTGCACGCTTTTTTTATAATTTAGTTTAATGATATACTCTCTTCATATTAAGTTGGTAAATGCAGAAACACTATTCACTAAATCGCATAGAACCTTGTAGTTTTATAAAGTCCCTACGAATCTTCGATTTTTCTCGCAATAAATATTCTAACAGATACTATATATACGTCTAACAATCTAAAGCTAAAAATAGATAAATAAAAGAAATAAACAATTTTTTCCTAGTTACTCTGAAAATAAATGCAATATTTAAACCTTGACCTAAAGACGTACTAAAAAAATTCAATATTACAACTTGTATTAAACAATACATCCAATACAACGTTTAAAATTGTAGAATGAAGCAGAGCACTTGTAATTTTCGAGCTGATACAAAGAATGCCGCAAATTTTCACCCAAAACACTCTTTGACCCAAAAGATGTCTACAAAAATCTCTATCGATTCAGTCTAACAACGAATCAGCGATCAAAGAAGCCTCGCATCTCGAGCCTTAGGCGCCTCTCGGAAAAAGAGCGTGCGCTTTCCTCCGCAGCAGTATACTCTCAGCCTCGCTCTCTCGGCAGGTGTGCGCACACGACGCGACATACACACCTACGTGCACCACCGACGGGAGCCTAGAATAAACACGCGCAGTTGCTCTCTTTTTGGCCCGGAGCGAAAGCCGCGGGTCTTTCTTTCTCCGTCTCTCCTTCTCTCTCAATTGTCTCTTTTTGCACTGTTCTGGTAGAAGAAGTAAGGCGGAGAGAGAGAGAGAGCTTGCGGGTGAGATTACACCGTATCCGCGCGCTTCCGTATTATATACATCACCCGGCCCGGTGGAAATGTGAGTGCTTCTTTCGGCTTTTGGGGGCATTTCGAGGATGATGGAGATGCTGTGACGAGATGGTGAGTTCTCTTGCTCTCGGATTCTGCTGCGGAGGGGGTTTGTTTGCGTAAGATTTAATTAAGCCGGATATTCTGGGTCGACGTATGTTCGGTATAATGAGATACTTTATTAAAATGTTTAATGTATATCGTTATTAAAATTTTCTAATATGAAAAGCTTGTGGATAATATTCAAATAGAGAATTTAATATTGGACCATAAATTTTGCTGTAAAATATATATTTTTTTTTTTCATTTCCATACTCCATTTTTGGATTAATAAATAATTATAGATACGATGCGACTGCAATTTTGGTTTTAGTGAAAATCGGAAAAAAATACAGAACATTTTATTTCATAATGCTTGCACTAAAAGTATCTGTGGAATTTTGAAAAAAAATATATTTATGAAAGTACTATTAAAATCATTTTTAAAATGAATTCTAATAACAAATTTGTTTCAATATCAAACGCAGTACTTAATCGCATAACGGATACATTATGTGACAATACGGGTACTTTCACCTGTATCTGTGATGTTTTATTACTTCCGGATTGTGCTATATAAGTAATTTCCCGTTAAATCTTGTATTTCTGAAAAGTTGATATTTTGCAGTTCTAAAATTAACCATATAATATATTTAGAACATATAACAATTATATTACTTTTAATGCATTACTCTCTTTCTGAATATAAGTATAGCTTATTTGTAAACAAAATATTAATAATTCTTAAAAATTCTTTCAAGGAATTTAAAGTATTTTGTTAGTAACTTTATAAAATGCTATGATTGAATGCGACAATAATACCAATCAAAACATGATCTATCATTGAAACATTTTTCTAGTCGGAAAAAGTCTAATGAAAGACAAGGTCTCTTCTTCAGTCAAAGAATGTACAACACATAATATCTTGTTTACGCCGAAGGTTAAAAAGCTAATCCACAAAAGTACCTTCAAAAGTCTCGGTCGCGCCAAGAAAATTTAGCTCTTAGGGCCGGGAAGATTATTTTAGTCAGAAATCTCGAAGTGTAATAGTATACATTAAATTGGTCGTAAAATTAGAATGAGCCGATCAATTTAAAAATTACTTTTAAAACTGACTTCAGTGCAAACGATCATCTTGAAACATTCCAATTTTTAATTCGCTTCAATTAAATAACGCATTCTCTTTTTCCATTAAAACGAGTTTGACACGGTAACTTTTCATTCCTCCCATAATAATTACGCTCCTCATATGCACGAAGCTAAAAAGATAGAGAAACGACAGGGACTAATTTTCATGTCGGACGATCGATAAGTGAATGCGGTTGATATCAAAACCTGCTGCAGTTTACCTACTTTTTCGAATTCCGAGTAATTTCTGATTCTGATAAAAGTACGTGTGCGCACGTGCAACACGTAAAATCGACATTACATTACGCAGTGATTCATTCGCTATCGCCCGCTGAAAATCTTTGAGTCTATTGTGTACTGGAGTGGGGGGGGGGGGGCTACATAGAAATCCCACGCTTAAGATATAAGATACCAAAATCTGTCTCTCACAATAGAGTAATTAAGACATTTGCGTATAAAATGTAGGACTTTTTGTTGGTTCTGCGTTTTGTAATCGTATTCCTTTTATTTTATGGTCAAAATCGTTATTTTCACACAATTGTGCTTAAAAATGATTTAATTTTAATTCATTGGGAACGAGAGGTTTTGCAATAATGAGTTTACTATTTTTAAACGCAGATACGAAGTTTTTTTTTCCATGTAAATAAAAGTTCATTCCATTTGAAAATGTTAAATTGATAACAAGTGTCGTGTGTTATCGTATCAGGAATGCAACATGCAATGTATAAGTATTGCCCACTTGAATTTCTTTACGTAAAGAATTAATTTTGTTGTTAATTTCGTTTATCAGCTAATATATCAATTGAAAATATTCTTCGAATTTTTTGAATAATATTTTAGAACGCGTCCACGTTTTTTTTAAATTAAAAAAACTCGATATATATTCTTTATACATTATTCTTTGAAAGCATACTCAAAACAATAATCCGATCCTCAACAATAGTTAAATCGACTCGTCTAACCCTCGAAGCCAATTTCCCCCCGTGCACATGCAAAGAGTGTACGATCAATCCTGGTTTCCGCGAATTCGAACTCGGCATTCTCCCCTCGGCCTGCCCAGCGAAATCATCAAAACATCCAGGTGCCGTAGGATATATAGAGCGCAGGCGCGCACCGAGGATGAAAATTCGGCGCACAATATATATAATGCTTTGCCGTCCATCCGCGCGCGGGCTGCATGCAGGCGCCAGGACACTCGCCGCACAAAGGCCAAAGGAGGGAGCGAGAGGAGAGAGACAGAGCGAGAGGCGATATGCGCACGAGAGCGGCGCAGGAGTCGCCTGACGGACGGTGGAGTCTCGGCGGCGCCGTCGCTGCCAAATCAATATCGCTCTGGCCGCGGTCTCGCTTGCGCGCGGTGTGTGTCCGACGCTCCGACCATGGGGAGAGCTGCCGAGCTGTAGAGAATTTAGGCGAGAAGACGTAGGATTTATAGTGTCCAGTGCTGTCTTGGTTTACGCAGAGAAACTCCAACCGAGGAAGATGGCTAAGGTAAGTTGGCTCCAGCTCGAGATTCATTCTTTTGGTTGGCTCGTTCGATTCGCGGAAGCGGAGGACGGAGGGTTGTGTTCGGCACCTGTTCCGCAAGAACATGGCGAAAAAACTGATCTCTGTTTTGCACCGCGGCGGTTGCACTTCCTCGAGGTTTCGAGGCGTTTTACGAAATCCTCCTCGGTACCGCGTTTTTTTTTCAGTTTTTCCGTTTTTGAGCGGGAAAGAAGTTTCTGCTCGAACAAAGAAATTGGGCCCGCGGAAACGCCGTGTTGTCGTCAAGGGACACCGCGACAAAAGATTCCCAGGTTCGTGGGGTGAAAAAACTTGCTTATGCTTTCTTCGTACTTTGGAATTTTTCGGAAAAGTGCATGCGAGGTAAAATGCCGAGGTGGTTAAGGAATTAGCTGCATCAACAAAATCGATTACCGCGCGAACATAAACAGCTTTTTTTTAAATGTAAATAAAAGGGTTGTTGCTGATAATTACTTTTAAAAAATACTCGAGATTTATTTATTTTTTTTTTAAATAAATAGAATAATGGCATTTTTTTTTCTATTTTTAGTAGTTTTTGAAGCGGTCTTCAATGAAGTAAATACAATTCACTTCATTGAAGTTTGGTGTCGTGCTTTGCACTGGTATACTCTGATGTCATTTATTGCAAATTTCCTTATTTTTAAAAATTATTTCTTATTGAGTATTGTAAGAGGATACAACTCTATTCTGACGTCAGCATCAAAAGTAAAAATGATTTTACCATTTTTTTTATTGTTTACCACACCTGGGTATTGACAGGCTGAATTCACTTCCTGGCATAAAATTGCTTGATTCCTTTGTTTGCAGAACTATATTTACGCTTATTGTGATTGCACAAAACATAAATAGTGCCTATTTTAGTCTTTATTCTAAGAAATGCTTTTCAACTCGTAAGCATTTTTAGCTTTTTAAAGAAATCGAACGGCGTTACGTAAAATATTCAAAAAATACCAGCCATTTATATCTCCAATCTTGCATTTTCGTTCCGGATGAACTCGTTCGAAAAATCCCCGTCAAAATAAATTAGTAATACCATCCGCATAACCCATAAAACTCCCCGCAAAGTACAAAGTGGAGCATATAGAAAGTAACCCATCGCATTTTCACGAGGTTATGACTCATACAGTTTCGGCGCACGAATTTCTCTACATACCAGCGTCTTTTCCAGAGGGTTAATATCGATAAGAATCGGGGCTGCTTTTTACGCGCAAGAATTTCGACCCTCTTTTTTTCGAACGAGTCCTTGCGGGCATAATACACAATACGCTTGTGTTTTTTTTTTTCTTTTTTTCGGGGGTATTAGCATTACAAGAGGCGCGAAGTAGAAGATGGATTTTCCCCGCGGGCGCCACTCGGTATTTTTGTAATATATTGACGGAATGGTCGAGTGGAAGTTTCAGTAATTTGAGAGTTGGTCGATTCAATCGAAACCTGAGAGATTAGCGGGAACGAAACGTCGATAAGAGATGGTAATTTTAAAAACGTCGAGTTGGTTAAAAAAAAACTTTGGCCGTGCAGCAAAATTGCAAATAGTAAGTGTGCGAGAAGACGTGTGTGAATTGATGATAAACGCACGTTACTTATTTTATTGGGAAATCAACCGCTCGTAAAACTTTTGACGTAAGTATTTATCTTTATCTGGTGGAAGTGAGAATTTGGTTAAAGAAAAAAAGAACCGAGTATTCCAAGTCAATATTTTGACTTCGATATTTTGGCTCTTAGCGCGATGACATGTATATATAGCACAGCCCACGTTTTCACACTTCCCCCGATAATTGTCGTGGCCTTGATCATGACGACTTGGCTACAAGTTTGTGTGCTTTTCACAAATTAAAAAGTTTTTCGGGTAAACTGCGAGCATTTCGAAATTAAAAAGTATCGATTCCTTACTTTTAACGCTGGATAAGACTGTAATGTATTGTCTGTTATAAACGTGATATATATTTTTTTTTTTTATTTTTCTACACTTTATACTTATCTTCTTTATTACTGTGTTAACGCTTTATTTTATATTGATTCTGTGAAAATGATACTCTACCTGGACCAGGATCTGCTAAATCTATTTTAGCTTTTTCAGATATATTTTTCGGTATTATTTTTAACTTGTTTACAAGTCTCCTCTTTTGCCAGTAAGACTTTCTGCTGGGGCCCACTTATAACCTACCGAAACGCGCTATTTTTAACTGAATCGTGAATTTATCTGTCTTAATTTTTAAAATTATACTGTATATTATGACTGCATAATTGAAGATATCAGTGAAACCACTTGAGGTTTACTTCGAGCGGAACGATGACAAGATCTTGAAAAGCGCAGAATGGATGCTGCATCTGGATGAAAATCAATGTTCATTCGGCGCGGCGTCCGATTCTAACTGATTTATGATACGCCCTTTTTGTGAAATATCTTTTATTTTGAATATAAGTTTGTTTTCGGCACTCCGCAAGCGTGCGCAAAGTGAGTTTTGCGCAATAAAAACGCACAAACGAAGACGGCCACACGAGGATAAAATCACTTTCTCGCACTTGTATCAAAATATACTATTTTGCTCTAATACTACAAAATTTTGTAATAATAATACGTAAAAAATACTGTATCTTTTCGAGTATCTTTACACATAGAATATGCGTTGTGTCTATTTGCACCAAATACACGTAATTTACGTGTTTCTATAAATTGAATAACTAAAGAAATTATACTAAATACACTAACCCACGCTACCCCTTATACCGCTCTATATGTAATAGTAAAATATGTAATTGCAACTTGACAATGAAAGTTTGAAAATGAAACGATAATATCGATAAAATATTCTTTCTCATTAATCGCACATAAAGGCGATAATCTTACTGATTACAAATAAGTTATTAAATTCCAATTGTTTTTAAAGCTACAAAAAGCTTTATTACAAAACGACGTCCCACGGCTCGATATACAAAAGTGCCAATCTCGTGATTACCACAAAAATACTATTCTCTCTCTCTCTCACCCAGCGAAAACTACACCTGCCGCACGGAAATCCCCGAGAGGATCGCTTCAATTTCTCCGCACTTGCGTCCGCATTTTTAGAAAGCAGCGACGCTCGCGCCCATCAATCAGGAGGAAAGGCTGCCGGCGGCGCCGATAAATCCCGATTTTTCAGCCTCGATCGACTCCCCCCCCCCGCCGGCAAAAACGACTGTCGCCCGATGAAACGTATACCGGATGTGCACGCGCGACGATGTACGCAATTCGCGGAGATGATAAGTCGATTTCTCGCTCTGCTCTTCCGTGACGGCCGCTTCTCTGGTTTGATTCGCGATGCGCGCGAGATGGAAGAGTTAATAAACGAGCGATTGTGGCCCGGGAAAGAGGTGATTTGGTTTTTTTCTTTTTTTGTTTTGTTGAGAAATGTTGGAGGGAAGTTGGTTGGGAAATGATTTTGGGAAGTAGTGGAAAGTCTGGGAAAGTTAATTGTTTTGGGGAGATGGAAGGTTAATCAAATTTTTTTAAGTAATTCATTGCAAGTTTAGACGTTTGCGCTGCAAAAAGCAAACGAACTAAATGTTCTTGCGTGATCATAATAAGAGTTTTTACAAGGAGCGAAATGAGATAATATAAAAACATAATTATAAATTTCTATTTTTCGTAGAATTCTGTTATTTTGCTTAGATTCTAATTAACTTTTCAAAACTGAAAATTGTTATTCTTCATATCGATATCGAGCATTACATTTCGAAATATACGAATACAATACAAATGTACAAATTAATTAAGCGCAGCAAAACTATTCTCTATGGACTAATTCAAAATTACTCTTTCGCTAACTGCTGTTGTCCCCAAGGTATACACTTCACGTTTCGAGCGCAATCATTAATATACAACTTTCACTTGGAAATTGCAAGAATTTCATTCAACATCTACAAACCGATCCACAAAACCTCTCCATTTCCTTCAGATATTCCAAAGAGTCACCTCAATCATTATCAAGACAACCGTTCCATCGCACGAACCGTTTCATTCCCGCTTCACAAAGATAGAAGCCCGCAGCAGTTTTCCTCCTCTGTCGCGCTCCTCGTCCGGTCGCTTTCCAAACGAAAATAACGCCTGCATCCTATCGTTTATACACCTGTCCTTGCCGGCTCAGTGGAAAGAGTGAGAGTTTGCTCAGCCCCGGTGAACTCGGTGTTGTTGTTTTTTTTTTCAATCTCCATGTGCGTGCGCTCGGTGTTTTCGTCGAAAGCCCCGCTAATTGCTCTCTGATTTAGGATGATTAGGGCAATTCGAGCGGTAATCCGCAGTGATATAGCCGCGTTAAAGATTCACTTTCGTGCTTTGAATAATCCAAGAAAGTGAAAGAGAGAGAGAGAGCACCCAGACTTTTCCAATCGCCTCTCGCGGAGGTTCAATAAACCGTCGGTTTATCCACGGATAAGAGCATCAGTGCGCCAACGGCGCGTTGCGGGGAGTTTCGGTGATTTTGAAAAGTCCGCCGCGGGACCTTGAAAGAGAAAAGAGTGCGTGGCCGCCGTTGTGCGCGCGATGCAGTGTCTTTTCGCGATCAGCGGCCCGTGATTCCGTCTCTCGGCGCGTTGGCTTTTTTTTTCTCTGTGACGGTGTGTCTCCGCCTCGAGTGAAGCTTGAGTTGCCTTTATTTCGCTTTTGGCCTTTGCTGCAAATTCTATTTAGAAGGCGACTGTGGGAAAGGAGTTGTTAAGGACGTCGTTGTCAAAAATGAATGTCGATAGAATCTTTTGAAATTTTAAATATTTATTGTGGACAATATTTTTTATGTATGGTTAAAATTTTAGAGGTCTCAGCGATATATCGTTTTTGAGATACAAACATTCAAAGTTTAGAAATTTAACATCCCTATGTCATACAGTTTGACAATATTGCAAGATACGTCATAATTGTTAACCTAATAATCGAAGTCAAATATACTATCAAAATTTATTGTTAATAATGCTTTATTTGAACAAAATTGAACAAAATAATGCATCAAAAGATACTAAACATTTGGAAAATATTTTTTAAATACTTTTCATGCTACAATAAAGTGTTTGAAAAGAAATTTTTTTTAATATCTCAACTGACTAGACAGTACCTGCAGAGCTACCTTAACGGCAGTTTGAAGTACAGATTTTTCAACGTTGTTTTTTTTTTTTTTTTTTTTGAGGGGGCGAGAAATATGTACAATCCAGTTTAAATTGTGATGTGGGCTTTAACGCTAGTTTCAATTTGTGAAGTTCAAGCGTTTTAGCGGTGTTTTCTTATTATTATAGGTTGCTGACTTAAAAGGCTCGTTTTTTCTAGAAAAAAACTTGAAAAATTATAAATAATGTTTATTGCTGGAGGGAAAGCTGCTATTTTTGCTTGGAAGGTACTAAAGTTTAATCGCAAACTTGCTACTTATTTCTCATTGTTTAAAAAGGCAGTAATGTACAAAGTCATTTTGTGATGTAACAGAGCACTAAAATTTTTATAACTATGATGTCACACCAGAAATGAAATCCCGAATATCTGATAACTACCGTTTCCTGTAAAGTTGCAAAATGAATACAAAGCAATCTGCGCGCGTTTCATTAAAGCACTTTATCTCTTTGAAACAATGAATTGGTTACTAAAAAGTTATTTATGTGTAAATTCAGAGTAAAATCTACAACTTATTTCTAAAAAAAAATGAATAATATGCTTAATTCTAGCTGAGCTGCTTAGGCAAGCCATTAATTTAAATTTTTTCTAATTGTTAACGGCGTTAAGTTTTTTAAACTCTTCTCTAAGGAAGGTGGGAACAATTGGATCTTTAGATTGGGATGGTACTTACGGAACACTTTCACATGCCGAAGTGTCCCGTTAACGCTTTGTATAGAAGCAGCTTATTGTGTTACCGGTGATAGACGCAATTACTTTCATCCTGCTTTACTTTCCACTATGAAAGGTTAATCCCTAATCTAATTAATTAGCCATTTAAATCAGGAAGGCAATAAAAAAAAAAAATCATATATTATACTTACCCCGTTACTTATAAAAAATTGTTTATTAATCATTAATCGATCGTCAAGTCACATATTAGTTTTCGAAACAATTATACTTGAATAAATTAACCGAATAAATTCAGGTTCCATCGATCAATTTTTCCTCGACTTTTCCCCGCGTTTTCGCGGAGCGAGACAACGAGCCTCATATTTCCTACCGTTTTACTTCCTGCGCGTCCAGAGTTATTCCGCGAAATAAAAAAACGACGTCGAGCGTCCGCGAGCTTTATACCGTAGGGTACGTACTTTATCGACCGAGAAGTTTCGCACGTGCAAAACCGCCTCCACAATGCAGCGCCCGCGATATTTATTTGCGCTTCCGCGTTAAAAACTTTATTATACCCCAGAAGCGGGTCGGCGCTTTATGCCTTAATACTCGAAAAATTATTAACGAGGACGGAACGGCTAAATTTCTGCGTCCGAAGTAAAGAGCTTTTTGCGTTGAAAAAATAATCCCGCTAATTGCCCCCCCCCCCCCGCATGTGACATTACG
>UCOM01001825.1:0-34615 GCA_900474385.1 Ormyrus pomaceus
TTTTTTAGAATGATGTTTTTTTCGAAGATTTGAGAAGTTTTAGTCTAATTTTAGAAAATATTGATAGAACCTGTTACCGAACATCCTTTTCTGTTTAGTAAATTTTTCATTTGAATTTACAGATATTTCACAAATCATAAGTTTTTAAAACTAGCTTTCATTCCAATTTTGCACTTTGATAAAGCCAAACATTTTTTAAATAAAATGAAATACTCAAAAAAAGGTACATTTGTTGGCATAAACAAAGCAAATTAGTCATTGTGTACCTATATTATAAACAGCATATAAAAACTGTAAAAACATAAGCCATTAAATGAAATCTGAAGTAGCATTTTGAAAAATTAAAATTTTACAAATTTAATTTGGTATACTACACTTTTTTTTATCAAAAAGTAATTTCAGTAGGTGCAATAATTTTCATTACACGGTCGATGCACAGAAAACCAAAAGTTATTCCTGTAGACGATGTCTAGGTGTCCAGGAACACCTTCAGGGCGACGAGACATTGTCTATAAAGCGACGCATCTGGGGCATCGACGATGCACCAAAAATCGGAAGGTGTTCCTGTGGGTGACGTCTAGGTGTCCAGGAACACCTTCAGAACAACGAGACATCGTCTACAAAGCGATTCATTAAGTGCACCGTCGATGTGTAGATATTCAATAGGTATTTCTGTAGGCGATTTCTAGGTATCCGCGACTTATATTTTAAAAGATTTAGTGCTCAATATCTATAAGCGTCATTCGTACGTACTATAAGCACTACTTAACTAAATACAAGAAGACGTACGTGTGAAGTGAAAAGAATTACGTGAAGTATTATAGTTTTTCAAACATTTCCAACTACATATTTTTAACATTAAAATTATATATTTTTTTAACATTAAACTTAAAACAAATTTTCAAATTTATATTACAAATTCTCTTTTTTTATTTTATTAAAAGATGGAAGAAAATGAGATTTTGCTCAGTCCACTCTTTAATAAATTAATAATATGTGATATTTTTCAAGACAACAGGTTCGTGGCCATATGAGAAAACCTTCATCAAGTTTAGTATGAGAATAATTTATCTTAGTATTATCAAATCGTATATAATTCCTTTGGTACGTAACGAAGTATGATATATTTATGATATATTTTTGATTAAATTACTTCTTTGAAACTATTTTTATATTCAGTCAATTATCTTTTTATAAAGTGTATCCTCTTATAAAAAAGTGATGGATTTAGAATGAAGCATTTTAAAACTGTTGCTGGTTGGTCCTTTTAAAAAAAGCGGCGAAAATTTAGCTATGGGTGTAATGGGTAATTTTAATAATCAGCAACATAACTCATACATCCTTTGATAAAAATAACATTTCTGAATACGAAAAAAATAATACATCGCGTTTAGTTTGAATTATTTTTAAGATAGTGTGTTATCTAATTTCAAAGAAACTTTAATTTAACACTTAATATTTTCAGTGATATGCATGATAGAAATAATGTCGTTTACTATTAAAACTATTATCTTGCTAATATAAAAAACACGCTTAGCACGCGCGAAGCGCGCTTCGATGGTGCTAGTATTATTAAAACTTGCATATTATTGAAATTTAGATATTAAATATTCATGCTCAATGGGGAAAGGATTCAATAATTATAATAAAAAACATAGGTGCTGCAGCCCTCTTCAGTGGAGTCATCCTTAAGTATATTTTTCAAATTATCTGTGAATGGAAGGTGTTTATTACAAAATTTATACATTACAAGATTACAATGATGAAATATGTGCATTATGCGTCTTGTAAGACAAAAGAGCAAAGTTTTTTAAATCCTACAACAATCAATTGAATCGTTTGAGGCGAGAGAGAAAGAAGAAAAAACGACCATTTACTGATAAAGGACGTAGACCAGTTATTCTAGGAGTCCAGGTGTTCAAGTAGTTCATTAATAGTTCACTTATTTCATCCCTTCTGAGGCATCTTAATAGTTTTAAAATCTATTAAGATGCACATTAAATGTTTCGAGTTAAGCATGCATATTTGACTACATGTTTCGAGTTAAGTATGTATATTTGACTATACTAGTAAAATTCAACGCGCTTCGCGCGTGCTATTTTCTTTTTTGCGGTTCTAAGCACTGCAAAATAAATTAACAGTTAAGGACAATCACATAACCGAATTCTCACGCCAATTAGATCACGAATAAACTGACTTCACTTTTCAGATCATCAATTTTTTAAGGAAGGATTAAATCTACGTACTGAGTCAAGCTACAATAAACTATTATTTTAAAAAATCTGTAAATAAATTTTTTTCTCGCGTCTTTTTCGAAACTCGGATAAAAAGTTTTATTATTTCTTCCAATATTTGAAGCGCTTAATAATTGTGTTTAATTTTAAAAATGAAATATAATCGATAAAAATAAAATCAAATAAAGATCTAATCTAATATAGTCTCTTCTCTTAACAGATTCTACTTTCTAATTCATTCTGCATTCGAAATTTGTTATTTCGCTTGTTCGCTGAATTTTGTAGTGTATGTAAGTTGTGTAACCGCTGATATAAGTAAAGAAATCTATTTAAAATAATTCTTATATTTTATGTATTTTATAACTATTTCCAAAAATTTTTGCTGGAATTTTATATATTTTTTACCTTTGTACAGCAGGAGAAGCAGTTATTTATACATGCTCAAACTTACACTGTACCAACTATCAATAATACGCCGTTCATTTTATCTTACGTTCTTATATTCAAAATATCTTGTTTCAAAAAAATTCAATGAATTGCGTTTATTTCCTGTGTAGCCAATTAGAAGTTTATAAAAATTGAAATAATATTTTTAGGTATTTCAGTAATTGGTATAAATTTCCTACGAAAACAAGGCGTTTATTAAATTTCATGATGTTACGAAATAGTAGAAAATGTCTTTTTAAGATTGGACCAATTCTATCTTTGACTTACGAACAAACGAGCGATTTGAGTATAATAATTTGTATTATTTTCCAATAAACATTAACAGTAAATAATAAATTACTCGATTTTCAAGTTTTTCAAAATGGTCCTGTCTTATTATTGTGCATGCGTGATGATATTTGCATAAATTCTGATTTGTATGTATAATAGAAGAAATGTAGTCAATTTCATTTCGAAAGTAACATAATTAAAGTATTTTATGATAACGATACATATTTATTTTTAATTAGACTTAATTCCTTTGCACCAAATAAATGCTGATAGAGATTTTCTCTCAAAATAAAATTGTGATTGCTAATAAATATTGATTTCCGTATGATATAAAAAGTGTATCTTCGTTTTATGATGATGTAAAACAAAAAATAAATTTAAAAACTAATTTAACGTACAATAAATTTACTTTCTGACGAAAGTATAAAAGGGAATCAAGTCTGAGTAGTTTCCATCTAATATTATCGAATACTTATACAAATTTTTCAAATTAAAGGCATGAAAGTACTGAAATCCGGAAATATGAAAGAGGCAAGTTTTTTTGATAAACACATTTTTACTTTGAAACAATGCAAACATTTTTAAGAATAATTTTACCCGACTTATTATTTAAATTTTTACTAAATCACAAGTCCGGCCAGACTTATTATTTAAATTTCGGCTGAATCACAAGTCCGGCCGGACTTATTATTTAAATTTCGACTAAATTATAAGTACAGCCTGATTTATTATTTAAATTTCGATTAAATCATAAGTACGGCCGGACTTATTATTTAAATATTGACTAAATCATAAGTACAGCCGGACTTATTATTTAAATTTCGGCTAAATCATAAGTACGGCCGGACTTATTATTTAAATATTGACTAAATCATAAGTACGGCCGAACTTGTGATTTAAATATCGACTAAATCATAAATCCGGCCGTACTTATGATTTAAATTTCGATTAAATCATAAGTACGGTTGGACTTGTGATTTAAATATTGACTAAACCATAAGTAAGGCCGGACTTATGATTTAAATGTTGACTAAATCTTAAGTAAAAGTATATTTGAATTTATATTTATTGTTTTATTAATTAATAAAAGCAACTTTTGAAAGACAAAAGAGACATTAAAAATAAGAATGTTAATTTGAAAATTGTTTGCAACCCAATGAATTTATTGTTGTACGTCTTGCCATCGTGTATCACAATGAATGTTAAAACATATTAGATTGAAAACTATTAAATTATATAAAAATTAAATGATTTACCGTCAAACATTTTTCGTAAAGTTGGACTTTCAACAATTTGAAGCGAAAGCCGGTTTTCCAGCATGCATGCTATCGCATGCGTGAATTTTTCGCCCGCACTACACGCATGGAAAATCGAATTTTGCACCACGGGCGAGAATGTGCTGTTTTGTGCCCTTGGTACAAATACAATGTACTATTTCCTATCAATTAAATCAAAGTTTGAGTTTACTGTGCTGCACTTGTGGCACCCGCATCAGCTTCACTCGATGCGAGCCAGCAAGCTCAAGCGCATACTACACCGATGGTGCCGAATTAAAAATTAACTAAATAAAAATTAAGAAAAATTACGTTCTGTTTCGAAACCAACTGCAGATTCGTAAAATAAGGTTTTTCTCCCTGGCGGTCGCACTTATGATTTAGTCGACATTTAAATCATAAGTCAGCTTGAACTTAACTTGTGTTTAGTCGATTGTTTAAATAATAAGTCCGGCCGGACTTGTGATTTAGTCGATTGTTTAAATAATAAGTCTGGCCGGACTTGTGATTTAGTCGAAATTTAAATCATAAGTCAGCCCGGACTTGTGATTTAGTTGATTGTTTAAATAATAAGTCCGGCTGTACTTGTGATTTAGCCGAAATTTAAATAATAAGTCCGGCTGTAATTGTGATTTAGCCGAAATTTAAATAATAAGTCCGGCTGTACTTGTGATTTAGCCGAAATTTAAATAATAAGTCACGCCGGACTTGTGATTTAGCCGAAATTTAAATAATAAGTCCGGCCGGACTTATGATTTAGTCAAAATTTAAATCATAAATTAATTTGATTTATGGACTTAGTAAGTACTTTAAGTCCAATAATGACTTAAGTATCTGCAACCCTGTTATATATAAACTTTTTAAATTAAAGGAGCGAAAGTACTGAAATTCTGAAATATGAAAAGAGGCAAGTTACTATTGACAATTTTTCTATAATAATAATAGTGGTACTATATCTTTCAAGGATTTGATAATTTGTGCCATTTTGATTATAATTATTTGACAGATAGGTATCGATATTATTATTTACTTAAGTATTTTCAAAAAATCAGCAGAATTATTATCATGCATGTGAAGACCCTGCAGAAAAATTTGTAGATCTTTTTCCTAAGGGAATTATTTGTTAACAAAAAAATTAACGTGCTATCTTGAACAAAGCTTCTAATTTTTTAAATTCTATACATTTGATAATTTGATTATATTTGAATCGCAAGATCTAACAGTCCCAGACAACGAAGTATTCAAGAATTGCAAAAGAATTCAAATGAATGTTATTACAAATGGCGAAGATGGCATTTCGAGCAGCGTCAAATCAAACAGGTATTGTACTGGCGGTATTGGAACAAGGAAGTTTATCGAAACGTATAACAACTCGAATGAGTTAATTTAAATACGCGAAATGATGTTCGAACTAAAGAGCGTTTAATAAATGGTAATAAAATGATGCATATTAAGGACGCGTTCCGGCAATAGTTTCATTCTTGAGCATGAGCATATTTAATTATCGGAAAATAATTCTTTAAATGCTTTGAGAAAAATGTCGAAATATTTTAGGAATCTTATTTTCACGAAAATAACAGGATGACAAATATGAACGGAATGACATTTTAAAAGCAAATGAAAGTATAGCCGTAGTATTACTTCACTTCTTAAATATTTTAAAATAATACTTCTAACGTCGGCAACAGTTTGTTATTTTAAATAATAAAAAAAAATCCTTTGCTCGCAAAGGGCTGTGTTGGAATTCTTATAATTAATACATTTTCTGTAGTTTAATTTATTTGAAAGTTGTTATCGAAAGTAAAATTTTAGAGTTTTCAATCGAAATTCATTAATGTTGCTTCAAAATTAATTTCATTAGGTAAATGTTAAACAATTAAAGTATAAGATCTAAAAACGTTTCTTCCCAGAATCTTTGCGCAATTTGCGGTAATTAGCATACTTTCTTCGTAGAAGAATTTTCAAACTCGAGCCGCGAGCTTCGACAACGACCAGTAAAAGTCGCTGCATTTGCTAACTGATGACGTTGCAGAGTTGCTGAAGCTACTTTGTTAGTGCCGCGATTTTTGCACTTACGACTTTGCCGATAGGTATCTATATGTGACATAATCGCATTTGGCTTGCTTGCTAAGCACAAATGACCTCGTTTGAGTGCATCGATAGTTTTTGAAGATGAATAAGATGATGAAGCATTTTTAAAAACTAATTAGTTATTTAAACGAACATAAATTCTGCTTGGTCGTTTACTTGATATCATTCTTTTTAGTGACAATAGTAAGTTACGTCACGTGAACATCCTGTATTATATTTCATCATCATTAACGTTCGTCATTTTTAAAGTTTACTCATATCACTGTCTGTTTTTTGTCCGCGGATATTTATCTTAATTACAGCTATCATCATTAAAAAAGATGGATTGTAGATACATTCCCTTTATGAAAGGGCATAAGTTCTTCTAAAAACAAAAAATTTTTCCTCGCAAAATAAATAAAATTCGACCGAGTATGCGTTCGCGAGTTAATGCAAAAAAAGTAAAAATTTTGTCGATACCGATAAAAAAATATGTTTTTGTACGCGTGCTTTCATAAAAACGAATTAATAAGTTGATACTCAAAATTAAAGAAAGTATTTTCTTTTTATAAAATATTTTCGTAATTGTACTCGTTGGAGTAAACAAATTCGTTGAACGGACAGTGTATTATATTTCTTTTAATAAAAAGGAAACATTAAATATGGAACAAGTAATTTTTTCATTCATAAATTTGGAATAAATCAGTATTTTTAGAAGCAGGCAAACGTTTGTGGATGTCAGATTATTTCTATTAAAAATTAGAAATTTAATTTTGACAAAGTATTGAAACAGCATGAAATGTGTACATATGTAAATGCTTTAGCTTAAAATAAAACTTTTTAATTTATGCCGCTCGGTGTATGATTATCCATATACAATCCATTATGTATAAAAAATGTTTGCCTGAGTCAGTAGCTTGTGGTAGAATGCGACGCGACAATGCGATTTTTTGAAATCTTAAATTATTCCGAGCATTCGAAGAGTACACTTTAATATAAAATGAAATTTGTGTCATGTAAACCGAGAATAATACCGGTTTACATGACATGCTTTTCTTAATTTCATATACCATGTATTTGATACTTTTAACCTCTCAGATCAAATCAGAACGACTTTATTATTATTAATTGTTTATGCTTCTTAACATTAAAATCTACGTAATTTTCATATCAGTTACAATTAGTAAACTAAATATAATCATCATACCTTCCACGGCCCAGAAATCATACAAAATCATCTGTAAACCAGCAAAGATTACCTCCAAAAGGATCGAAGCATTTCCTCGGAAAAAGCTTGCGAAACGTATCAAGGCCCCTCCGGCTCGAAAAGCAAGGCAAAAGGCAAAACAATTCCAGTCTCCGCGCGAAATCGGTAGCAGCGCCTAGTGGCGCTGTTGGTCAATATTTGCCGAGCGAGCAGTTCCCGACGAGCGCGCGCGCGCAAGCTCGAAATAAAAGAAACTACGGCGGGAGGGGGAGCGCTCGCGGCAAGATAAGCCTCCGGCCAGCGAGCGGTGGCAGGCTCGGCGCGCGCCGCGCTCTTCAGTGTCGCGGCGCACCTGGACGCGAACTTCCCGGAAGAACGAACCGACAGGATGGCGGCGACGCATCTCGACCTCGGCCTCCGCTGCATCAAGTACCTCCTCTGCGCCGTCAACTTCCTCTTTGTGGTCGGTATAATCCTAAAACAGTGAGCTCGGTCGCGGTGAATTCGCGACGACTGAGATCGGTTTGGGCGAGCGTTAATTCGCCTTTCAAGGACAGTTTTCGTAAGGCGCGTCGAATTTAACCGCAGGCAAAAACTCGCAAGGTTACCGCCGCAGGCGTTCAAATTTCGTCTTTATTAGCGCCGGAGAGATTCCATTGTAAAGATAATTGTTTAAGTGTACTTGGAATCGTGTCGCTCTCTAATCTAAAAGCACACCTCGCCTCCTACACAGATAAAAGAGAATTCAAGTTATAAACGAAGAAACGTACTGTTTTCGATAATGCAATGACTGTTTACAATGTATCGATTCGTTTTTACCTCGCGGCGAAGCATCTTCGCTTTGCTACAGTTTCTTTCTCGATCGAAGCTTACGTAGAAAACCGTTAGTCATTTTACGCAACAGCGAGAATTATCAATTGCAGGACGGATCTAACCTTGGAACGATCGTCGCAAAATTACGATTGGCATTTTTCATTTTTACAAAGGCGTAAATGTTTTATGCAAAAAAAAAAAAAAAAAAGGCGGCGTGCAAGCGACGCTTTAAAAACTCGGCTTCCGCGACTCTGAGCCTATTTGGCAAAGTGCATGACGCATACAATTGAGCCGCTCAAATTGATAAGCCGCTTTTCATGCGGAAAATCAGATCTTAAATTAATCACGTGCCTTGCACGGTGCTATATTTAAGCGCAACGGTACATTTCTGCGGAAACCTTAGCAAGTCGTGGGTTTTCCGATTTTTTTTTAATTAGGAAATCAATGTATTGTCGGTTTATCGATATGAATTAATTATAAGAAACTTGATAAACAACTCGAGAGCGCCATAAAATATACATAAAAATGTAACATATGTGTAGGGTAGGGTAGGAAAATAAGTTGTGCACCGGAGACGACGTTGAAACGGTTTCGACAAAATATAAGACTCCAATTTCGACACAGATAAAAGAATGTCGAAGCTGTAAGGAAGATAATTGATGGCTGCTTAGCGCAGGTGTGATAGCAGCAATACATTAAAGGCTCCTCGATAAGATACTCCAATCCCTATTATTCAAGTCTAAAAGGCTACAAAAATTTTCCTAAATTTTGAAACAATGAACTTCTCGCGAATTTCCTGAGTTATTATTATGATATCGTTATCTTTATGATTAACGAGACGACGCATGTGTGTGCGTTAAATCCTCGGGCATAATCACGCCATCGCTAAAAGCATCGCAGATAAAACGCAGAATCGAAGTTCAAACTTGACGTTTCTCGCGTGAATCGTTCCTTCACGATACGATTAAAAGAGAAATTTTTATTCATAAAAGTTTTTCTCGAACAGGTAGAAAGATAACGATTAAGATAAATGACGATGGCTTACGCAATTTTTTTAGAATCTAGAAAAGTACAAATAAACGAATGAATATTTATATCAAGTAAAATTAATTTTTCACATTTTATTTACTTTGAAAATGAGGACGTGAAAAATAACTTGAAAGCACTTGAAACTCTTGAATAGCTGCTGCTTTTTTTCCTTTCCATATGTTATTGTTTCATGATTTGTCATATAATGAAGCCTTTATGCTCGTGCGCTTTATGCACTTATCATTATGAACAAAGTGTAAACACGTTATTCTAATATACCCGATGCCAGGTGAATAATAAAAAGCTGCATAGATTAACTGAACGCGTTCCATGAAACTGTTAACTATCCTTTTGAAGAATTGGAAATTATGAAAAATTTTAAAGACTATTTTGAATTTAATGCAACAGATATAAAAAACATCTAAATCAATATCTAGATAAAAAAATCCATATCTCAAAATGGTTTGTTGTATTGAATAATTTGTTTTCAGTTGACTGGTGCTATGATAGTTTCGGTCGGCACGACAATTTATGCAGTATACGAAGATTTCTCTCACTTCCTAGACTCAAGTTATTTCTCGCCAGCAACGCTTCTCATCGTCGTCGGAGTGCTGATTTTTGTTATCGCCTTCTGCGGCTGTTGCGGTGCAGTTAAGGAAAGCACCTGCATGGTCTTAGTGGTAAGTATAATAACGACTACCAAAGCAACGTCGTCAGTAGATAAAATAATCAATTTTCAATTGTCAGTTTGCAGTTTCCCTGTCGGTAGTTTTGTTACTGGAATTTTCTGCTGCTGTGGCCGCTTTTGCATTGCAAGACAAAATCACGCATTTGCTCAATGACAAGATCAATCAAACTATGTACAAGTACGAAACAAACTCTGAGGCTAAAGCTGCTGTGGACTTCTTACAGTCAAGAGTAATACTGTTCTCCATATTTATCAGTATTCAATAATTTTAAAGAATGCTATTTAAATTTTTCTTATTTATTGCAGCTACATTGCTGCGGCTACAGAAGCGCAGATGACTGGACAGGCATTTTAACAAACACTAATACATCTTTGGAAGTGCCATTGTCCTGCTGCAATTGGTACACTTCTCTCGAAGTCTCAGCCGACGACGGATGTCCAGCCGTCTATCAGCATGGCTGCTATCACGGCCTGGCCTTGGTTGTCAACCGTAGTGCGCTTTATTTGATCACCGGCGCAATGATGATCGCACTCATTCAGGTATATACAGGCTTTAAAAGCTGAGCGTTTAAATTCTAAATGTCGCTCTTTATTTTCCAGCTCGCTGGTATCATGTTCGCTTGCATGCTGGGCCGAGCGATAAGGAAGCAAAAGACCGAAAGGGAACGTCGTCGATGGCAGATGAGAGAGAGCTTATTGAACGGTTACGAGCCTTTGGGAAAAACTGACCCGTTTTCCGCTTTTCCGGTCGTTTATATGACGACTAATCAGAATTTAAAAAACGAAGCCCCTGCTAGCTAACTAAAAGTAAATGAATAATTAAAGTTTTTAAATAAATTAACGAATTTCGGTATGAATAAGTGAGTTTCTTAAAAGTTTGTTGTATAGCGGTAGCATCCTTGTTAGCTCTTCAGTAAAGTATTATTTTTAATTTAATCGTTCATAAATTTCAAGTAATAATTCCAATGATGATTTGTTTGTGATAAAAAATATATTTATAGTTTTATACAAGTCTCATATATTTACATTATTAAAGAGCGATCGAACTGCTTTCCTATATAAAAGGCTTTACATAAATTAGTCAAGACATTACCAAAAGTTCGTCGCTCTTTCAAGTATTTCATATGATTCTTTACTGCAATTGCCTTTATCATCGGGAAGATAAGGAGGCGTAAGCTCCCGGTAAGCTATGCAAACCCGACGAGAGTTTATGTCTTCTCGTAGCACAGCGTGCTCCCATTTGTACCTAAGCATGTAAAAGTTAATTTATTAAATTATGTGCATATTTTATCATAAATTTTATAAACTATTTCATATCTAAAGGTTTATAATGCAAAATTCAAACATGAGAAGTAGATTTGTTAAAACAAATTTTAATCTAAATTAAACTATTTTAATTAATCTAAATTAAAATGTATATTTTTAAAAACAGTGCACAAGTGAGAATCTGTCAAATATTCTATTATTAATATTAAGAACATATAATGTTTGACCGTATTAGTATTTTGTTTTCTGATTGTTATAGTGAACTTTATAAAACAAAGGTATTTATTATGTACTTAAACTACAAATTCATGTAACAAATGTAAATACTAAATTTTTAAATAAAAGTTTAATAAAATCAAAATACCTTGCTGCTCCATACAGGATCATTAAAGAACCAACTGGCATTGGTAATCTAACAACAATATCTTCTGGTGGTTTCTCATCTTCTATTCCTTCTATACAATCTAAATTATATTTACTATGTTGACCATGATATGGTGTCATAGTTAATACTGAATCCCCTAATACATTAACAGTAACAATGCGCTCTCCCCAAATCCAACAATCATCGATATGTGGATCTATTGAAGCACCACGCACAGGATCATATTCAAGGCTACACTGTTCGACAGTTTGAAAGTTTTTCATTTCTTCAACTTCATCAAACTTTTTTTGGACAAATTGAGTGGTTTTTGGAAAACCATTAAAATTTCCAAGCCTCAGACGCTTTTTCTTAAAATTGGTTTTTGGCCCAAAATTCTAAAATATAATTAAAACTATTAAGTTTTATTTTTATATAATAAGAATTATGTTACTTGCCTGCTTTCTTCTTCCGCTTTGGGATAGATCCCATGGTAAGGCATCTAAGTCTTTGATCAATGCTTCTAGTTCTACTTCATTTAAAAAATCTAACTAAAATAAATAATAATTTTATTAACTCAATAAAATATTAATTTCCATGTTCTTTAGAAACAAATTAGTTACTTTAATATAAGTACCAGGAAATTCAATTGAATTTCCTAAGTGATTCGGGTGATCTTTATATAAATCCATATCCCACCCAGGCCAAGCTTTATTGCATTCAGGACAGTAAACATAACTTGAATATTTCTGTAATGAAAAATTTAGTGAACATATTAATGAAAATTTTTATTTTCCTAAATTATTATGAAAAATGCTTCCTTGAACAAATATTTTTTTAACTTTAATTTACAAACTGTTAGAACAACAGTCAATTTAATCTACAAATATAAATAAATAAATATCGAAATATCGGTTTATTCAAACATGTGCCACTGGATATATCTTGATTGTTCACACATTTTTTAAACAAAATATAAAATTACAAACGAGTAATTCTAACCTTCAAATCAGCAGCAATATCCGGCTTTCGAATAGAATATTCGCTTTCACAAACTAAACAGGTTCTAATTCCTTTACAACCACAGGGTCGCACTGTTTCCATTGCTTAGTCAAACAATTAAAATCCAATATGAATAATAAACAAAAAGTGAACGAATATCTGGACAATCACTTGAGAAAACAATATATTTGGAAGGTCAGCACTCAGCCGTCAGCTGCGTGTATAGCAGACGATTTTATGTACACGACGATCAAAACCGGCGCCAAAATGAAACAAAATAAATATATACTCTTACATTTTTGGAGCTGCACGCACTAAGTATCGTTCAAATGTCGATATTGCTAATTCTAATAAAATTAGGTAAGCAGTACTACTTATATTAATAGATACAGTAAAAAAATTATAATAAAAATTATAGTTAAACTGCAATGTGTTAATTATAGTAAAATTTCTATCGCGTATTGTTATACGATAATTTATTAATTATACGTTAAATAAATTATAGTACAGCCACTTAAATTATACTCTTAAATTATTGTACAATTAAAATAAAAGCTTTGTATAATAATAATTTTATATAAAAATAAAAAAATAATTTTTTCTTTCTTTAAATATTTGATTTCATAACTTGATTTAATAATTCAGAAATTATGTAGAATTATTTAAAAATTATATTGTATGTTGAAAATATTTATTGCGTAATAATATTGTTTGCACAAACTAATAAATTATTAATTACAAAATTAAAATTTCATGAGTACTATATTAATTATTCTAAGAATTTTTTACTTTGTCAATAAAAATAATATAAAATATCTGTTTAATTATGCCTTGAAAGACGTTTTCTTTCTTGTATAATATATTGTATTCAAACGATAATTATATTTATGAAAATTCAGCGTAAAAAATGTTAACGAAATAAATAATTTAATAATATACAATTTAAATAAATTGTATAACATTATAAAATACAGTTAGATTATTGCAAAAATTTACTAAAATTATATAGTATTTTATATAACTTTTCTTCTATTTCGTATCACGCAAAAGCTGTTTTGACGACAGCAATAAATAAAAAATCGTGCTAAAAATTCTGTTATCAATTTTTATTATACGGATATTAATTTTCTGACACGATTCTTTTAAATAAAAAGAAGAAATGTCCTTGTCCATCATTCTTTTCAGAATTACATCTAGAAGTTTCATTTATTAATTTAATATGAAATTAAGTATCCTCTTTATTTTGTGTCTAACCAGCCGCATCGGATGGTCTCACGTATGGAAAGGTACTTATCTAAATTCAAAATTAATTTGATAAAAATTATTTTATATTTTTTAGTTTCTGCGCCTATTACTGGACCCATTACTGGTACCTCTTCGGTTAATCTATGGGTGAGGCTTATATTGCTCATTAATTAATTATCTACATTTCTATACCCATTTTTGACAAATAATTATTATTATAAGTTATGACTATCAATATATTGAAATATTTATTTCAAATTATAATTTATTATTGTAATCAAAACATATGGAATTTAAATCATATTTATACAATCAATTTTTAAAAACGGAATTAATCTTAAAGTAATACTTTAGAATTTTAATAATTTAATTAATACTATTCACAATTGGAGAATATATAAATTTTTATCGTAGCTGATAATTAAGTCGCATCACGTAAAAATAACAAATAAATGTATTATCAAAGCTATACAAAATTTTATATTTTCATGCAAAATACCTTCCGTAAAATAAGACAATTTACATAAATAATAATAAGTTGGTTAATGGAATTTTTCCAAAAAACATAATTACTGTTCATTTAATAATTTTATAATAATGAAAACAAAAAGTTTCCATATTATTTTCTTCAATAAACAGCTACTTTGCCTCTACATTTAGGGTCAATATATACCACTCCCTGCGTCTCCTCCAATAATTCTCAACCATAATCATCACCACGAACTTCAACATCACCATACTTTCGGCTTCGGCGCGGCAGGATCCAGTTCATCTGGGTACGGACAGCATGTATCCAGCGGAGGAATCAGGTATGTGTCAAAATTTCAATATGAAGTGATTTATCTGAAAATAATCCATTTTCTCATGTTCATTTAATTTCGTGACGAAATGCTTATCTGAATTCATTATCTGAAAATAAACCATTTTCTCACGTTCATTTAATTTCGTGACGAGATGCTTACAAACCTTCACAAGGAAAAAGAAGTATCGATACAGATTAAAAAAGCACATTTATTCTCGTGATGATATTTTCAAATTGAGATATTAAATATTGTAAAACAATTATTTCTTTATCTCCGATTACTCTTGCAACGAAGGAGGTGGTTTCCTTTCTACGCCATACATAAGTTTTTTTTCACTCACATAGTGGACACTACGGTCACGGGGGTAGCATTGGTTTCGGACACGGAAGTGCCCACGGAAGCAGCGGCAGTTCCAGCAGTGGCTACGGTTTCGGCAGTAGCAGTTCAGGTGGTTCGTCCAGTAGCTGGGGAAGCGGAAGTAGTCATGTTTCTGGCGTAAGCAACAGCGGTTCTGGCGCCTGGGAAAGTGGAAGCGGCCAAAGCCATACTTCTGGCGAAAGCAGTTCTGGTAGCGGAAGTGGCGAGAGTAATAGTGGATCTGCTGTCTGGGGAAGTGGAGGCAGCGGTTCTGGCGCCTGGGGAAGCGAAAGTGGCCAGAGTCATACTTCTGGTGAAAACAGCAGCGGTTCTGGCGCCTGGGGAAGCGGCCAGAGTCATACTTCTGGTGAAAGCAGCAGCGGTTCCGCCACTTGGGGAAGCGGCCAGAGTCATTCTTCTGGTGAAAGCAGCAGCGGTTCTGGCGCTTGGGGAAGCGGCCAGAGTCATTCTTCTGGTGAAAGCAGCAACGGTTCCGCCACTTGGGGAAGCGGAAGTGGCGAAAGCAACAGCGGATCTGGAGCCTGGGGAAGCGGAGGCAGCGAAAGTCAGACCTCTGGTGAAAGCAGCAGCGGTTCTGGCGCCTGGGGAAGCGGCCAGAGTCATACTTCTGATGAAAGCAGCAGCGGTTCTACCACTTGGGGAAGCGGAAGTGGCGAAAGCAACAGCGGATCTGGGGCTTGGGGAAGCGGAGGTAGCCAAAGCCAGACTTCTGGGGAAAGCAGCTCCGTTTCTCACGGCAGTAGTGGTTCTTCTGGCATCTCGGAAGGCGGAAGCAACGTTTCAGTCGAAGGTAGCGCTGGTTCCAGTATCTGGGGTAATGAAAGCGGCGACAGCAGCGCCGCTTCTCACAGTAGCGGTTCCTCTGGCATCTGGGGAAGCGGCAGCAGCCACACGTCTGGCACCAGTACCAGCTCCAGCAGTAGCCACAGCTGGCACACAAGCTCGAGCACCACGACTACTAGCATCACTGGCTGGAGTATTGTCGTGAGCGGCGGCAAGACGCACAACAGTAGCTTCTCCTCCACCGTCAACGGCTGGAATGTGATAGCGGATGGAGACGGTAACGGTCAATCATCAATCGAAGGAGGCTCCGGCAGCTCTATAAGTCAGGGAAGTAGCAGTGGAGGTGAAAGCTCCAGTCAGAATCAATTTGGACAAACTCAAGTTGGTATAGTTTCGGTAAGCTTTCTGGTTTCTATTGACTGTAAATTAAGTTTCACCAAAGTTTAAAACCCGAAAATTGATTAACACCTTTCTTAATAATGAATGTCAATGCAGGGAGGAAGCTCCTCTGGAGGGTCAAGTCAAGATTGGAATATTAATCAAGGTCAAAGTCCCAGTGGACAATCATCCGAGCAAACTAACCAAAGCTGGGGAACCGAACAGGGTAGCATCGTAACAGGCGGCATTAACAGCGGCCATGCAACGGGAAATATTCCCGAAGGGCAGAGTATCGTTTCTCCTCCTCCTTCGGGTGGAAACGGAAATGTCCAGGGAGGGCAAGAGGACGAAATCACGGAACACGCCACTGGTTCTAACGAGCAAAGTCCAGTTCCTCAGACTCCAGAACATCCAGACCAAAGTTCAGGGAATGTAAATCAAGGTAGCGAACATGGGGCAGGAGAAAACGTTCCAGAAGGTCAAATCACGGTTCACCCAATTCCTCCGCAGGAACATGTCCACGTTGGAAGTGGTCAAGAACAGCAGGGAGCCGGAGAAAATACGAATCCTCCTCAGACTCCAGAACACCCAGACGAAAGTTCAGGCAATGTAAATCATCAAGGTAGCGAACATGGGATAGGAGAGAACGTTCCAGAAGGTCAAATCACGGTTCACCCAATTCCTCCGCAGGAACATGTCCACGTTGGAAGTGGTCAAGAGCAGCATGGAATCGAAGAAAATACAAACACTCCTCAGACTCCAGAACCCGTTTCTGAAAGCGTTCCTGGAGCTCAGATCCCTAGTCATCCTCTGACCCCAGAAAATGTTCCCGAAAGTCAATTACCCACTCATCTACAGCCTTCAGGACACCAAAACGTTCCTGAGGGTCAGATTATTTATCCAATTCCTTCTCAAAATAATCCTAATTCCGATAGTGAAAGCGCACACAACCAACATCCTGTTGATCAAACTTCTGAACAAGGAATTCAGAATGTGAGCATTGAACAACAGAATAAGCCTGGAGTTAATGTGCACGGGCACGACGGAAGCACTTCTGAAGGTCAAGCGCCCGTCCATCCGATTCCTTCGAAAGAACCTTCAGTAGCGAAACCTGAAGCGAATAGTCACCAAGAACATGTACACGTAACTGCTCAAGAAGTAGGCAACGAATCTCACCAGCACGTTTCAGGTTCCGGCCAATCTGTAGAAATTAATAATGGAGCATCCGGCGAGCTTCCAAATAATCCATCCGTCTCAATAGTCACTGCCGCTCCTCACCAACCCGTATTACCTCCGCAGCCGCAACCAACAGTCAGTAATGTAGGCGAAAGCGGTTTGATACCTCATGGGATCCCAGCAAAACCGCAAGTACCACAGCTACCGATACAAGGCCAAGTAGTAGAGCAACAGCAGCAAGTGCAGCAAGCTCAACAACAACTGCCCTGTCCTCCTCAACAAAACGTGAACGGCCAAGTTATTAACACTGTCGGACAAGCTTCAGCTCAGGCTGAATCCGGAATCAGCATTCAAGTAGACGTGCCGCAACAGGGCGTAGTTAATCCGGTCGGAGCAGCTAATGTTCCCATAATTATTAAACCTGTCGTAGTAGTTGCTCCACAACCTGCAGTAGTTCCTTCTGTTCCGTTACCATGCCAAGCAAGCGTTGGTCAATCTCCGTGTGGTGCTCAACAAGTGCAAGTAAGAGCAGTGTTTGTGAAACTAAAAAGATTTAGAACGATGAAATATTTTTAATACTTAACTTTATTTTCTTAAAGAATAAATTTTTAATGCAGAATGCTTATATTACCTGTTTATATACCTGTACTTTAAAATTTATTATTTTCCAGGTTTCGCACAATGCAGTGCAGCAGCAAGTGCAGCAGCAGCAGGTACAGCAGCAGCAAATACAACAAATTTCAGCACAATCTCCATGTGCCGTACAACAAATTGGAGCCTCTTCTTCTGGATCATCAGGTTGTTTACTACAACAACAGCAACAGGTCAGATCAACAGCCTCAAATCTTTTCTATGATTTTTTTTCTTTTCTAAAAACTTGATTGTATTGAAGGTTTCAAATAATGTCGTTGGACAATCATTACAACAGCTGCCAGCACAAGCTGCGGCGCCGTCTCCATGTAACCAACAACAAAATGGAATTTTAATATCAGCATTTACACCTTGCCCGCAAACAATAATTCCAAAATAATTTATAAAGTAACTGTAAGGATCCAAAAATCTTCGAATTAAATTCTTTATTTTCGAAATATATAAATGATAACATATTAAAATATTGAACTGCAGAAATACGATTTTTTGTATTTATTAGTAATTTACATCAACATAAATAATCATTACCCTTGGTTTTTACAAATTCATTTCTTTCTTTTGTATTCTTAGTTTAGTAAAAAAGTATCAGCATCGTTACGTAATTAATAAAAATCAACAATATCCTTTTTTAAAAATATGAATCTCACTTAAGTCTTCTGAAAAAATGAATTCTTCAAATGGAAAGTCTTATATCAAAATTATTTATCATTTAAATACGCATCCCTTCCTTTACGTACAAGTTTTTGACAACAAATGGATTGACATTTCCCAGATTCACTTAGAATGTTATATGCAAAAGCGTGAAATATTTTACAATCGGTTTAAGATACTTTGTATCGAACGAAGTTTTGGAATCAGTTCACCACTATTTGATTTACTAAACAATGTTGTCAAACATTTGGATATTACGTCTTGACACCTTGTTATAATTTTCCTCCTATAAATAAATATAAAAGGTAAATACACAATTGTAATACAGTAAAATTTTAAATAAAGATAATTTTTACCTGATAAAAGCATTTGTAATATTTGAGTTTGTAATAAAGTAATTTACTAAATTTGCTGTGGACTCAATTAAATGGAATTCATTTCCCTCATTAAGCCACGTGCGATTATTTCCTCCAATCATTCTAAAACGAAAAGAAATTTAGTTAATCGATTGAAAAATATGCACTTATAATATAAACAGTTATTATGTACCTGTCGTAATGGTCAATAAGTTCTTCCATAGGTATACCGAGTTGAAGAAAACATGTTATAATATGATCATTTGATATTTTCAATCTGCAAGCTCTGATTTCTAATTCTTTAATTAGAAAATCTGTAAAAAAAAGTATAACGCACAAATACATTATAAAATTATACAAATCAAATATAGAATTATATTAATAGAATACTGATTTTTATATTTAACTTACCAACTGGAAAGCAATGAGGTGTTTCACAATATTCCTGACCCAGTAATTTTACCTTACTAGTAACAATAACCATTTTATCTTCTGCCGATTCTGCACTCTCCAATTCTAAAAAATTGTTAATATAGAAACTTATATAATAAATAATATATAATAAAATAAAATATAAATAAAATATATAATAATATACTAAAAGTTTATTAAAAAAAAAAATTAATTATTATGCGCTTTTAAAGTACCATTTTCTACGATCTTCTTCCAAATTCCTTGAATTAGCATTACATCTTGATGCCCTGAGCAGTGAATGATTGCTAACTTGGCTTCCCAGAGCTGCAAGGGTTCTGCAAATTCTTCATATAGCTTTAAAAACAAATTATAATTATTTAAATATTTACTAACTATCAATTATATTATTTTATAATGTTAAATATATAAATACCTGTGTAATATCAAATAAGGCAGAATTTAATCTCATTTTTGCATCCCGAACCGTCATTTGATCGTAGGAAGCTTGTTGATTAATTATTGTATCCAAAATCTTAAATATTTTATACATATTTATAAGTTACCTACATTTGTTAATATTCGAAATTATTTAGATTTAAACTTATAATACTACTGACCTGCTGTTGGATGCGAGCAACTTCTACCTTGTCTTCAAGTTCTCTCAAGAAAACTCCAAGATGTGGAGCATATCCAGCTTGATCGCTTCGCATACATACTACTGCTCGCGCCAAGTACTCAACTCTCTGTGGTAGTGTAATATCATTACTAAAGGATTAAAATAAATTGCATTAGTTTAAAACAAAAATTTTTCCGATGGATACATAATTTATTTTATTATTATTGGTGTGCTGATATTAGTAGCAATAGTAATATTTTTTTTTTTATTTACTTAACAATTTACTTTAGAAATTAACATACCCGACTTTTGTAGCCAGAGCGTACAAGATTTTGGCAGCAGCTGCATGATTCTTATTACGCTCATAAAACTGCCACAATAGTTCTGGAGCATTGACGCGAATCAGATAATTTTCCAATGAAGTGTTAGCAAGAGCTACCAGTTCACCGTGAAGACCTTTTTCTATCATCCATGCGTATACTGTTGTGTGCAAAGTTTCACAAGATGAGTGTAATGCTTCTTCAATAATTTCATGTAACTAAAATAGAAGAAATTTTTATAAATTGTAAAATATACAAAATGTTTTAATATAAATCTTGAATACATTTAAACTTATAGTTACCATTTCCTTTGCTGAAGTAACAACAGCCATAGAACTTGATATACTTTGATTATAAAGATAATCTAACATGGCAGTGAATTCTTTATAAATTTCTAGTCTGTAAAAATATATCAATATAAATTCACAAAAATTTTAAATCAGTAGCAAAAAAAAAAGAAAGAAAAAAAACACAAAGGAAAAAATGGTATTTGTTCTATAAGTGTGATTATACTTTTCTTACTTATTTTTCCTGCTGAAATCAAATCTGGGATTAGAATTAGATAGGATTAGAATCATAAAAAAATACATCAAACATGTTTTAAGTCGCTTTTATAAAACCTATTTTTGATGATTTTTTTTTAAATAAAATATTTTGAGTCCAACAAATTATTTTAAATATTTCATGAATTAAATTAAAACTGATAATAAATTTTTATTAAAGAGGGCGAGTAATTCTATATGAGATAAAGTCTCATTACACAATCTTTTAACTTAGTTTTTTCTAATATATCAATATTCTGCAAGGCTGATTAAAGAATTTTCAATTTTCACCGAGCAAAAATATCCAAAAAAAATATGTAGATAAAACTCCAGAACAAATGCTTTTTTTCTTTTATGTATATACGTTATCATTCTGATAAAAATACCTTTTTAAATATGCAAAATTTCCTTCTTGATCTTCAGCAGGCTCGTTATTTTTGTAATAGTGAAGAGCAGCATTGTTTGGATCAAGTTTTTCGGCACAAGTAAGACATAATTCTAAAACACCTTGGTAAAAATGACATGATACAAACTGCTGACAAACTGCAGAAATGTTGAGTCTTGGCGCAACTTCTTTGCATAACTAAAAAAAATGTACATTAATGTTTATAAACACTAAAATCTATCTTAACATAATTGTCAAAATAATTATGAAAATAATATTGAACAAACCTTTAACGCTGACTGAAGAAAGGATTCTTTTTCTTCAGGGTTTGTGCAATTTTTAGCTTTTAATATAATTTCGTTTGCCTGAAAAATTATAAATTATAAAATATAAAATTTACTAAAATTTATAAAAATTACGTAAGAATTACATACTTTCGAACAAATGGCATCTTCACTTCGGTAAAGATTAGGACACACTTCGCGCAATTTCGCACTGACCGAATCGACAGAAGCATTGTCACCTAGGTAGCTAGAATGTTTAAAAAAAATTTGTTTTAGAATTAACATTTAAAATAATAGTAAAAAGGCAAGTAATATTACCTATCAATAAGGTGGATGATTAAAAGAGAAGAGATTTCATGACCAATCAAAATAAGATCTCGAAACGTTGCTGTACAAAATTGATTTACTTGATCTTTTGATAAACAAATAACAATAGAATGAAGTTGATTTTCACAAAGAATTTTCCATAGGCCAAGAATTTCACAAGCGTGTGTAATAAAAATTTTAAGAGCATCCAGAGAATTTCTCTCCTCTACTATTGGTTCTTGGAATTGACTAGCTATAGTGTTATCAAATCCGGATTCCGTGAGTGTCCTTGTATTGTTATTTCTATAATTATTAGTCCTAACGTAAGTATTATTAAGAAATTATTTATTTATATCTAGATTAGATTCATTTAGTTCTTACGGCTTAGAAATATGTGTATTCTTGTTTAGGAACGATCGAAGTGCTTGCAAATGTCCAAGAATCCAACCTACTTGCATGGAGTTAACAGTACTAAGAATCTGAGTCTTGCCATTAACGACTTCTTGTTTTATACAACGAATGTTCCAGATCGGCCTAAGTATCCTACCGATGTAAAGGTAAAGACCACCATGTTTCGCCGAAAATTGTTGCAAAGCTGCATCAGCGTTTGGCCCGCTTGGAGGCTGCTGAGGTGTACGTAATAAATGTGATCGAGTGTCCCCAAAACCTGGTACCCGCGGTGTTGAGGTTCGCAGATCAGCTGCAACGGTTAAAATTTATTAAAATAAATGTACAACTGATTCAAAAATTAAAAATGTCTGATGCTGTTAGGTTTTTTCTACACAAAATACCTGTAGTAACATTGCAGAATGGAGTCATCGGTTCCGTGGATTGAACTGTAGAAATTCTTTGTCCTCCATATAAAAAGAAAGCTCTTGTTGCCCACTCAGAGAGCTAAAATAAGTTAAAAAGAGGTAGAAGAAATTTTATCACCAACGGTTGCCTTAAACTGCGTTTTTTAAATAGATATATCTATATAAATCTATTAAATTTTTATTTTTAATTATACTTTTATTTTAAAGCAGTCTTCTGTTTTAAGGACACTTTCTGTTTGAATTATGTAAACTTAATAATAAAATGACTAAAACTGATAAAAATGTATGGTTTAATTTTTCATTTTATATGTAAATAGACGTATAACTTTAAGTTTTGAGTTAAAATTGAGATGAACACTGAAGAATTAGTGCATAACAATAAATTTTAACATTCTGTAAAATAATACCTGAGCATTTTGTGAGCTTTCTAACGTTGCAAGAATAAGACACGTCGCACAAGCTTGCTCTGGAGACTGAGTTTGAAAATAGGCTTTGACAGCTTCTGTATCAGGACCTCGTTGTTCAAGAAGAAGTTGCCTAAGAATATCAACAGGTCGAACTTGAATAAGTACTATGGCGCCCTAAAAAATAAGTGAACATTTTACGTAAAATTAATTTAAATTTTGAATACTCATAGATGTATGTGGACAGTTACTTGAGCAGTCAGGAAAATGAATTTACGAGGTGGTTCCATGTGTTGTCTAACTAAAAGTGGAGGGTCGCCCTGCGCTCCTCCTTGTTTTTCAATTTGAATAGCAGATTCTCCAGGAATCTCAGCCAATGCCCATACTGGACTATCCAAAGGTAAAATACTTTGTGTTTCAGAAAGACAATTTGAGAAGGGATAGGCATCATTGCTCAAGCACCATGCACTTTCGGTATCACCACTGCATATTAAAATTAACGTTCCTAAAAATAATCATATGGAATAATGAAAAAATTTATTAAAAATTCTAATTATCTCAAAATATGAGACAAAAAAATATTTTATATAAATTATGTTAATATCTAGTTCACTTATTTATTAGTAAACAAGGTAGCCTTAATGACGTCTACCTTTTCTATAGTGAGCCATTTGAACTTTTCGTGGTCTCATGACAGGGGCATTGGCCGCATAACCGGGTGGTAATCTAACATGAATCAACTGCAAGCATTGAGGCCTTGCTGTAGGATTCGACATGGACGTGCAGCTGAAGTAAAATCTTGTGCCGGTAGCCGCCACGGCTACCAAATTCAAATTCAATGATTCAGATTCCGTTATAGCAGAAATACTAACTAGAGGTCTAAAATTATTGCTATCCAAAGTTTTGACGACGTGCACCGAGTTTTGGACCAAGGAAGCCTGAGACATTGAGGTAACTTTAGAAGCTCCTCCGCCATCTATATCCCATACAGTAATAGATCCTTTATCACCTAAAGTATAAAGTATATTCCGAGAATCATCTACTGATATTTGAACTATTGCTTCTTCTTCTGTTAAAGCAACTGAGATAAATGATGGTACTAAGAAGGAAAATGGTCCCTCAGAATGATTAACTTTTTTACAACGTTTTCCAAACCAGCTACTTTCTGCCTTGGATAAAATTTATAATTAAAATTAATATAAAATGTATTATAAAGTACTTTCAAATGAAGATTTAAAACTTACTTGGTAATATATTTCATATAAAGATCCATTTCTACCACCAAGAAAAATTCTACCGCTGCACGTATTTGCAATCGTTGTTATTGCAATTCCATCAGTTGTTACTGTAAAAATAGGTTCAGGCACCAATTGCATTTCTCCTTGTTTACCTAACATTTCATATTGAAATTTAAAATAAAATTAGTTAAGAATATGTAATATAAATAAAAAAGCTTTAATATGAATTACCATCTTCAGTGGCATTCAATGTAACACCAAGAACTGTAATTTCAACTGTTGTAGTTAAAACCAGCAAGTATTTAACATAACTTTGAAATATACCAGACTTTGGTTTAACAAGTCCTACACTTATTATAGTTTCATTTAAACCATCAAAATATGCTACATCAGACCTGCAAAAAATTTAAAATAGAGTTTCCAAACATTAAATAATACAATAATAACAATAAAATAATTCTTACTCATTTTCATACGACCAAACATAGATATCACTGTCTATTGTTAACCATGCTTTAGAAATATCTGTGAATAAGCCCATCATACAGTGGCATTGCATATCTACAGTTTAATTATTAAAGAACATTATCCTTGAAAAATTTCGTAATATTAATAATCTTCAAAAATGAAATTCTCATTAAATTAATCTAATAAATTACAATAAAATATTTTATTTTTAAAAGGATACGGCCAAAGTGTTCCATAACTTCAGATGGTAATGGTATTTTACTATGAGTTCGCATCTGATTAATATTAGTCAAACTCATAGATGCTCCATTTAAATTTGGATAATCATAGACATCAAGTCCACTCACTGTTGGACCACCTTGTATATTATATCTCATAAGATTAATCAATGATGGAAAATTGCTATCAGCGACAATATGCTTGTCGACCATTTTTCCAGCCATTTCCAAGGCATCGAGATGTATTTTCATTGGCTCCATTTCTATTGTCATACCACACTATAATAACATCTAAGAATTTCACAAAAGTTATAAATCAATTTTTATGAGAATAATGTAAGTTTGATTCTGTGTTTAAGTACTGCCAAAAAATAATTTATTTTAAAAAATAATTAACGAAATGTTTAAAAATTATATGAAAATAATTTATCAAGGTTGAAAGATTTTAATTTTACGTGATTAAAAATCTTATTTTATTTGAAATACTTACATAATAATAAACAAAAACCTCGCAGTTTCACTTGATAAAGCAAAAAACTTATCAAAATAACATTGAACTTATATTTAAAATACACCGCTGAACAACAATAGAAAAATAGAGGTTAGCTTTGAAAAACTTTACATCATAATCATATTTATATCAAAGTTTTAAAAATAGAACACTCATATTATAGTTTTCTGCGTAAATATCACAATGACAATCGAAAAACAAATTTGTTTAGGCTTTTTATTAGATAATTTTACATAAACTCTTACTGAATTTTGTTTCACGCCGGAGACCGGCTGACTAACCGACATTTCTTGTCCAAACTCGAATTAGATTCGCGCCAAAATGAGACAGCCACATGTTATATACAATAAAAAAAATCACAATAATATAACTTATTGGCAATCAGATAAGCATGCAAATGCAGTAAGAAAAACTGTAATTTAAAAAATAAAAAAATATTAAGTGAATAACGCAATTTCAAGAATTCTATAAAAAATATTAATTCTTGTATATTTTATTTTATGGTAAAAAGCATTTAATAAAAAATATAAAAAGCACCAAAATTACAAAATAAATTTATATTTATTAATCCTTAAATTACAAATCAATAATGTTTATAAAAGTAGTAGATAAGTTAAAACTCTTCTTTTTTTATTAAAATTTTTACCAAAGAAAAAGATTTTTTTTAGATAATTTTCTTTTTAAACCATAAATTAATTTGTTTTTGTACGCAATAAATAGATTTAAAAGTTAATGTTTCTAACTGCTTGATCAATCTAATATTAAAAGCAGTGTAAAAGTTTTAAAATGCTTTTTTAATATTTTATTGAATTTGCAGAGATTTTATTAAACGCTGTAATAAAAGATAAAAATAATAGATTAAAACACTCCCGTTTTTTGAAAAATATAGCATGAATGTTGTTATGATTATCAGCCAATCGAAAACCGTATGATAAACAGCTTATTCGATAGGTCGACTCTACACTCTACTACAGCATACTTCTCCGAGAAATTTGTGGTAAATGATTTTCCTCTAGTATCATAAAAATACGTCACAACACAGTTTTGCGTGACCTTGTAATCAACAGAACTACTTCATTTGTGTAATTAAACATTACTGTCAATTATTACTAACAGCTGTTATAGAAATTGGTGCTTTAAAGGTGAGTAAATCATTGAGAATAGCGTTAAATTATTTATTTGTAGGTTAGTTTTTTAATTATCATTTGCAATATCTTTTTAACTTCCTAAAAATATAATATTATTCGTTTTTTTATTATTATAAAACTTATTTTTTAATATTGATTTTAATAGAAAATATTAAAAATATGTGGTACTTTATAATCGTAATAATTGAAAGTGCAAATATTTATATTGCTTGCATTTTGCAGATATCAACATAATGAATCAATCCTTGAAAGATCCTTTAATTCTAACAGAGGATGATATTGAAGGAGGTGGAAAGGAAGAACGCACAAGTGGGGCACAAAATGATTTTGCATATCATAATAATGTTCACAATGCTTCAATTAAAATTCGAATGGGTATTTTGAATTATGTTTTTCATAGTTTAATGTGGATATTATATTTGACAGATTATTACATTATAATATTTTATTACAGCATTCATTCGGAAAGTATATGGACTTCTTAGTATGCAATTGTTTTTGACTGTAATGATTGCTGCAATTTTTTGTCTTGTTGATCCTGTTAAACTTTATGTTACAAACAAGTAAGCTAAATTAATAAATTATTAAATTTTGAATATTTAAAAAGTTAAATTTGTATAATTGAAAGTGCAAATAAAATTAAAATACCTTATTTCAGTGTATGGCCTATAATGACTTTCTTCTTTGGAACTTTTGCTGTTCTCATTGCTCTGCATTTCAAACGAAGAGAGCATCCAATAAACTTGTTCCTTTTGACTATTTTTGTATGTATACATTTTATAATAATTTTATGTTTTTGATAAAATAATAACTAAAACATGTGAATTTTAGACAATATTAGAAGCCTGTACTATTGGAATTGTTGTGAGTTTGTACAATGTGTACTTGGTTCTTGAGGCTCTCTTTATTACTCTCACAGTTGTTATCACTTTAACAGCATTTACTTTTCAAACAAAACGAGATTTTTCTGCTATGGGTGCTGGGTAAGAATATAAAGTATAATTTATTACAAATTTCGTAAATAATTCTAAGGCTATCTATTTAAAAAAATTAAAATATATGTTGAAGTTTTTTAAAAATATTACTGTAAATTAAATTTTAACAATTTAAAAAAAAATGACTAATATTTTAATTAATAATTAAACTATACACTGTTTAAGTAATTTATATTAATATTAATTTTAGGTTGTTCTCTGGTCTCTGTGTGCTAATAGTTGGAGGTTTGCTACAAATCTTTATTCAAAGTCCTATAATGGAACTTTTACTTTGTGTTGGAGGTGCAATGGTGTTCTCCTTCTTTATTATTTTTGACACCCAACTCCTCATGAAAACGTTGTCTCCAGAAGAGTATATCTTAGCAACAATCAATATCTATTTAGATATTATTAATCTTTTCCTTTATATTTTGCGTATTCTTGCAATCATGCGAAAGTAATTTTTCATTTTTTAGCATTCAGATTCATTAAATTTTGCAATAATTTTTCTTCAATTTAATCGAAGATATGTATTTGTTAAAATGTTTGAATAATATATTCTTTCAGTATATTAATTTAAATATCAACTATATAGTTTAAATAAATTTGTATATTTAATATTTGATTTTGTAATCTTAAGAGTATTTTATAATTACTATATTATAAAGCGATAATATTATAAATTCTATGAATAACTTGAATTTAATTCCATGAATAGAAATCATTAATGTTCAATGGCTATTATATAATAAAAGCAGTGATTATAGCAATTTTATTCTTAGATGAAATAAAATGCTATTACTGTATCAGTATTTCCAAATACTAAGCAGTGTAAATGTTTCAATCTACACTAGTGATTAAACGATTTCAAGATTTTTGTAAGCATGAACCCATAAAATTAACAACAAACTTGTAAAATATTTGTTTTCTTAATAAATTTTGTCTCTTCTTACTTATAGGATTTTAACATGTAAGTGTAAATGTAATTTATCAGAAAATATATTAAATTTTTAATGCATTGTCATCAATAAGAACTCATCAAACGAAAAAAGTAACTGTGTGATTAAAATAATAATTAAAATAAAAAGTATGTTTAGAGACAAGCTGTTTTATGAGAACAGTGTATATTGTCAATTTGTACTGCTGTCCTTCATTTTTTAAGCTTAATAGACTATACAATCTTGTTTTATTTTATGCAAATAAATATATAAAAAATTTTGGAAAAACAATATTGGTGTTTTTAATGCCGTTTTAAAAAATAAAAATACACGAAATTTCGAATGTACATTCGAAACTTTATTTAGAAACAATACAATTTGTTAAATATTTAGGACGTCTCCATGGCAGCAGCACTGTCTTCAGTGTATTTGCCTTTGTCTTTGCCCAATGCAGCAAGGCGTCCCTTGCCTCTCCGATCAATGATTTTCTTGCGATCTTTGTCCATCTTCAACTTTACGATAACAGTCTGAAAAAAAAGCATTTATAAATATCTTCTTTTACACTTCAATCATAAAATTAATTATTAGTTATTTAAAAGATCAGTGCCAATTATTCTGCAACGATTAAACTAATTATGAACTGTTTATCACTTGCAGGAATACCCTGTTAGTGACTTACAAATCATAATTTTTGTCTAAACCTCTGTGAATGGTTTAAATCATCATTATGCATAAACCTTAATTTATTAAAATCAATAAAATTTAAATGAAAATACCTTGGATGGGTCAATGCCAACGTAAACACTGGCTCCATTCATTTTCTCACGTTGTATTCTTTCAATGTAGATTACAAACTTTTTTCGGTATACTTGGATAACTTTTCCAACTTGTTGGCCTTTGTAGTGACCTCGTACTACCTAGAAAAATCAAATTATTTGGTGAGAAACTTAGATAATATAACAATTTCAATAAGAATAAACTATTTAAATAAGAATCAGTGCCAATTACTCTGCATTTAATATGAGTTGGAATAATTCTAAACACAATTATTAGGAAAACCCTAAAAACTATGTTCAAGAATATCCCACAACATATCCTATGTGAATGGTTTAAATCATCATTTTAAATAAACTTTAAATAAACCAATAAAAATTTTACATTCATTTTCTTTGATTTACATTTTAAATAAATGTATCCATTAAATTAAATCTTACTTAACAAATTAATGACTTATTTTTGAAGGAACTATCAATATATAAAAATAGATTGTATGTAGCAGTACTATAAAGTTCAATCTTCTACTACTCGTAACAAATAATATAAATTTTAACAATTACCTGAACTTCGTCATCTTTACGAATGGGCATTGAACGGACATTATATTTTTGCCTCAGCTCTTTTGAGAGTGGCGCGGACATTAGCCGCCTTCGAATATGAGATGGAGCGGTATAATGCCTTTTTCGGTTTTTCCTCCTAGAGGAAGTTACCAATTTATTGAATTTCATCTTGTCTATTCTGAAATAAAAAGATAAAATATAATTTACAAGTATTCCAAATATACTGATATTTATGTTTACATATCCACATATATGTATAAAATTGTTTGTAACCATGTGAAAACAAACATAACCTCATAAACAATTACTACTGTTCTTACACCTAACAATAAGTAGGATAAATTTGAAACAAAAGTTAGCAACGCGATTCTTAAAATTATTAAGAGACAAATTTAAAAGGATAGCATGTTTTAGAAAAAAAAAACCGTGAAACTAAAAACCTGTGGGCGATGATCAACAGAGAGGTTATAAATCTTACAAAGTACAAAAATATATTGATAAAAACTTTAAGGAACACTCAGATATCTATTTTATAATCTCACTGTAAAACATTTTCACATGATTTTCGAAGATTATACGGATTTTCGGAACGTAACTCACCGAAAAACGGCACCGTTCAAGAACGAGAACCGGAAGAGCACGCGATGCTCCGGAAAAGAAATCGAACAGCGAGATTAAGGCCCAGTTTGCATTGACGGGACTCCCGTCATGGAAATTATCATAGCTCTCTATCTCAACCAATAGGAGGATGTTTTTAACCAGCATAGTGCAACACGCGTGTTTTGGTAAGGTGCGTTTAGTCAAAGAAGGTTTACGATTGGTTAATAAATACTCAGGGTCCTGTTTGCAGAGCAACTTTAATTGATAAACATAACGAATGCTCAACCTATTACATTTAAAAATTTAAATGTATTAAGTAAAATAATTGAAATTTTGTCAATTTCTTTTTATTTCGTAAATCTATAATTTACGTAAAAATAATTAGGTAGTATTTTTTTTTCGAATAAATACAAATTAAAATAGAGATACATACATGCTTGTTGAAATACACAATGAAAATATTATTTTATCCAATATACTGGCCATGATAAAATGTTAAAAGTATAATAACATTTTAAAAGTATTATTTCTTTCCATTTTTGTTACAAACGTAGAAAATGCAAAATGGACATCGAATTCTTTAACGAAAATAACGAAATAGTCCAAATTTAAATATATGAGTGACTGAAAAACAGGACATAATGTACAAAATAATATGTACCAAAATTTATAAATTGTTATATACCTAATATAATAATTTATAAATTCGAAATGGTCTAGTTTAGTTTGTATTAGTATGCGAGTAGTACAACTGACCATCAGAATTTAGCTTTCATTTGTTGCTTTTATAAATTTTTAATTTTGAAAATTATAAGTACCGAGTATTTATTTCTCAGAACTCTACTGAAAAATCTCATGCCAAATATTCAGTAACTAATATACAAAAAAATGTATATTATACCTAACGTGTAAATCTTTATGTGCGCTAGAAATATTTTCACGCAATTTTTCATAAATTTCTTTTTAATTGATTTATATATATATATATTTTTTTTAAATAAATCAATTTTGAAGAGATATGAGATTTCATCTAATATCTCGTACAAAACTGAAAACATTTTGTCATGAAAAATATTTTATACAAAAATTTACCTTAAAATAAGAATTATTAATAATATTAATAGTCAGAGGCCAGTTAATATTAATAAAATATTATAGTCATCGAAACATTGTCGATGTATTAACATTATTTTTCATAAATTATTAAATTTTTAATTGAATTGTATCGAATGTATATATACTTATGATATAATAGTTTACTGCTGCAGGCGACGCAAATGTAGATATTATATATACATTTTGAATAGGGATAAGATAAATATAATCCTTTAATTATCTGGACAACATAAATGATGCTTTAATGTTCCTAAGGTCTTTTTAAAAGGAAACTATCGAAATTAACAATTATTTCACTGACTGAATATTTTAAATTCTCGTTTTGATCAAGTTCTTTAGGAGTCCTTTATCAACTTATTTTAAATTCTCTTGATGCTATCGATTAAATGCCTTTTCTCACTCATTGACATTTATCGCTCTGTACAGATTTCGACAATCTGTAATTAGAGTAGCTTCACATAAATATATACATATAAACAGAATATGCTAAATAAGTAGACTTCTACGGAAACTTTTACAGGTCCAGAGCGGCTACTTGTGCTATACCTCATTAAGTGCCTGAAAAGTCTACCATTATGTTCACTTGCTCAGAATTTGTACAGCTATTCAGGTAGATGTAATAATTAATTTCTATTCGGGATAATTTTGTTTTGCAAAATAATGCTAATAATATAAAATAATAAATATATTTCACGTGTTAAGAAATTTACAACGAACTTTTTTATAATACCCTAATCCTAATGATTTAATTTTTTAATTTTTTTTTTTTTTTAATTAAACTCATAATTTTAACTCTTTGAAGCACACATTTGTCTATTTGAGATATTTCCGTGAAATTTCGTATACAGAAGTTTTTGGTGGCGCTGATAACGAATCTGACATTATATCTTCAAAATTCCATATTCAAGATGGCGCATTCAAGAAGGCGGCTAATGATTTTCGCATTTTCGAGAATCTAATGTTAGATCCGTATTCAGTGCCCCTAAAAAAAAATATGTATTGATTTTCAAAAAGAAAAAATTCTAAAAAGTCGCGTCAAAAATGAATATTTCCAAAAAAATCACTTCTTTATTTATTTATAAAACAATATAACAATACAAAAACAATATTTATGTAAGTTGAATATTTTTACTATGTTCCCTAACATCCCAGTTACCAATAAAATGCAAAAGACTTGATAGAAATCCATTAATTACAGAATAAATGGCCAAAAAGTGATCAAATGTACGTGGTCCTTTCAGGGACCACTATGTTGTAAAGGGTTAATGAAAAAAATATCTGAGATAAGAGATAATAATTTTTTAAAATTAAAAACGAAACCAGTGTAATATATATTCATTTATAACAATTAAAAAAAAGAAAAAGCTTATCTAGTTTTATGTAGAGCATTAAAATCCCGTTGAGCAGCTGCCCGGATAGCTCAGTCGGTAGAGCATCAGACTTTTAATCTGAGGGTCCAGGGTTCGAGTCCCTGTTCGGGCGGTTTTTTTTGCCTTTTTGCAAGAAATTTTTATAATAATAAAATGGTTTAGTTTCGCAACTTAAAAAAATTATTTTTTTATTATTTTCACTTTCTAAATATAGATTTCAAAGATTATTGCCTAATTTAGCAGATGCTTTATTATAAATAATTTAATAAACAAATGACATGGAAAGCGAGCATTGGTAAGTTTGGAATAAATGCCGAACAAAATAGACTGCGTGACATAAAGAATAGAAAATAATAATATTTAACGATATATCAGCAATAATGAAGAAGCTATAATGAAACAATTTATATATTAAGGAATTTATTAAGTTAAGGATAATCAACGGTTGGCACCTATTGGTTCAAGCCCCTTAATGCCCTATATTTATGAAATAAATATGCAGTTTGTAATAAATACCAATTTAATAATAATAATAATAATAATATTGGATTTATAATTTAATTATAATCAACTGCGCGAATAATGAGGTCGAATGTATAAAGTAGTGCAGTAGGCTATATCTTGCCCCAAACTCCAAACGCACCGGTCTCTTTCGCCCCGCAGGGACAAAAAGGTTTAGCGCGTCCCTTTTGTTGAAGGAAGTCTCCCATTTGAAATAGAGAAGTGGGTGTATATCTAAGTTGAATGAGACTTAATAAATTTAAACAATAATGTATGATCAGGTATTGATCTCATTCCAAATGTCTCTAAAAACATATTGGCTACTACCGCAAAAGAAGAAAAATCCTAAAAGATATTCCGATTCAAAAAAGGCAAATACCATTCTAGCTATCTAATCAATATTCTACGATATAATCAATGTAGACTATAAAAAAAAACCGCTGCCAATTCATTGACACTTAGCTTTCTTCTAAACTAATTTATCGTTTCAATATTATCTCCAAGATTCATTAAAAACAATCGATTTCAACAATATAATATCAAACTATTTTATACTTAATTAATTATTTATTTTTGTATTATTTTATTTTTATGTCCATTTTAGAATTTAATCGACAGCAAACAAAATTTAAATAAAAATTTTGTTATTGTGATATTTAAAGACGTAAAAAACAGAATTTTTGAAATTCCATGCGCAAATCTCTATTTCGCGCAAGTCTGAATAAAAATGCATGCGCTAAATCAAGCTTTGTACAAGTCGTATAAAAAAACCGCTGCCAAGTCATTGGCAGTTAGCTTTCTCCTAACTAATTTATTGTTCCATTATTATCTCATTTTCATTATTATTTTATGTTTATATGCTCATTTTAGAATTTAATGAAAAGCTAACAAAATTTAAATATAAATTTTGTTATTGGAATATTTAAAGTCCTAAAAAACAGAATTTTTAAAATTCCTTGCTCAAAGCCCGATTTCGCTCCAGCTTGAATAAAAATCATGCACTAAATCAAGCTTTGTACAAGTGGTAT